>JAVJAQ010000095.1:0-13446 GCA_032362365.1 Zygogramma bicolorata
AACGGATAAAAACCCAGAAAAGTTCATCTTGTATATCGAAGATCCGTGAAAACATCAATTTCTACATAATACCTGGATGGGCAGGATGCAGCCTTAATATCGGACGCAGTCGGATAATGACTGAGGAGAGTCATTATAAATACCAGTTTCCGTGGAGAACAGACAATTGAAGTCTTTGCTTACTCTTGCTTGGTTACTTCGTAAGGGGAGTGATTGACCAGGACGGTATGGACAGATATTCGTCTCACAGTTCTTGAGAATGAATTCAAAATGGAATTCGAAACGTCGAACAAATCAGAAGATACCCAACGGATAAAAACCCAGAAAAATTCATCTAGCATATCGAAGATCCGTGAAAACATCAATTTCTACATATATATATATGTGAGAAGGTTAGACGACACATCTTATAGATATGGGTTTTTATCAAGACATCCAACAACTTATATATATATATATATATATATATATATATATATATATATATATATATATATATATATATACATATATATTCAATAATTCAATTTTACAAATAATTTATTGGAGCGAAAATTCGTTGACTTCTTGCTTTCAGACAATTGAGTCATGATATCAAATTCAACAGGCTAAGGATGGGTACTTCACGACCTGATTGAGAGTCTGTTAAAATAATCGGTTTTGAGAAAGGACACCACATCCTGTCTTTTGCTAGAGTGAAAGCACGGCCTAAGCACCGATTATTTTACCGGACTGTTCATCAGGTCGTAAAGTACCCGCGCTTTATATTACATATCCCATCACTTTTGAATTTTTTTTCCGGAAGCGGCCGACACTAATCTAGAATAATGTAGAGAATTAGTATTTTTGAATGAGCCATTACTTGATAGCTGTCAAATACGCATTGAACGGTTTAAAATAGTGGGATTAGAAAAAAAAACTAAATGTACAGTTTGTTATCGTTCTAATGAATGCGTTTGGCATACCAATTTCACAAATCTCATTTGTGTCACGAGTGTATTGCTGCATATAGGCAATTTTTATATTACTTACTGAGATATAAACGGTATCTCGAACAATGAAATTTGATTGGCCTTGATGAACGAAAATGCGATAGATGCTACACTTAGGAGAATGGCTGATGAAGTGGTACTTTCATTTTTGAAAACTGAGTGAAATTTTAGTGTTTGGAGATAATTGCTCATATTTTTTTTGCATGTATCGTACCTTTATCTTTTTTGTATGTTCGGAACTGAGATAGTGTGCGTGATATCTATAACTTTGTATCGGGGATAGCTGGTTTTTTGTAACTACGTTGGTGTCTATACGTAAGCGGGGATCTAATCACTTCACATATTCCGATGAGTATAATGACGTTTCGAATAAAATACGAAGAGGCTGGAAAGTTTCGAAAGAGGTCGGGAGAGTTTATTTCCTCTTCTTCTGCTGAGTGAATAATTGGTTACTTTTCAGCCTGAAAGTACGTTAAAAACAAGCACATTTTCGAATAATTGTATATATATATATATATATATATATATATATACGAAAAAAAATTTCACTCTGAAGATATATATATATATATATATATATATATATATATATATATATATATATATATATATATATACGAAAAAAAATTTCACTCTGAAGGGAAAAAAGGTGCAGAGTGATGTCTGTCAGTTCGACTGAAGTGTTTGAGGAAAAAAGATGATGAAGCTTCAAAATAAAGTTGAGGGTAGAAGTTTATGATGGAACTGAAAGTTAAGGCAATACTTGAAATGATCTTCAACACATGCATGACCTACTATATCGACAAAAAATTCGACTTCTGTTTCTGAACTGATTGCCATCTTTTGGTATTATGTATAAGTAATCAAAAAAATGTGTGATTCAGCCTACGACGCCTGTAATGTAAACGAAAGAAAAGACATGACTTGGAAACGAAATCAATATAGTGCCATCTACCTGTGGTATAAATCCCTTCAATGATATACAGTCACTCAATGCCCTTGTAAAAACGATTTTGTTACGCCATCTGCAGTATAATAGCGATATTTCCATTAACTAGAGACCATTGTCAACCACATGGAAATATCATTGGGAGAGATGGATACTACGGGTACAGAAGTGGAATTTCTGGTCAATGTCACAGATCATTTATGTTTTGAAGACTATATTAAAATGCTTAAACTCTCATTTCCTTCATGAACTTCTATCGTCAACTCTTCTTTGGAGCCTTCATTGGGAAACTTTTTCGTACATTGTAGATGGCGTAACATAAACGCTTCAAATCCTTTTTACACAGGCATTGACTCACTATATCTCCATAAATGATGATGGTAGTGGCATTATTTTCAATTTGAAAAACAAATTGGAGCCTTCCTTTCTTCCTCGGACACATATGCATTGCAGCGTTACCTGGCCAGATGCAGCCAGAGGGCGCTGGTGGCGGCGGCGATGATGAGCCAGGCGGCGAAGAAGGGCACGGTGGTCGCGAGCACGGTGGCCTTGCGTCCGAAGCGGTCAACGATGTTGGCGGCGGCGAGGGCGCCCGCCACGGCCCCCACCAGCGGCATCACGGCCAGCCAGAGGCCCTCCTCGTTGCCGATGCGCAGCGATGACGTGCCGTTCAGCAGCTGCGGCAGCGTCGGCGACGGCCAGCCGTAGTGCATGCCGTCTGAGACGATGGCGAGGTTGCCTGGAAACGAACACGCTATATAGGACTTTTTTTTTGATAAAAGCTGAAAGTTTCTCTGCGCATGTCCCTAACACAGGTGGGAACGAACAGTGACTATGGAGTTTGGATGATGATTACTTAGTCAGATACCAGTTAGCAAAGGTGCATAAAATACTACCTCAATTTCGTTGAAGTATAAAGCTCATAGTCTAAGATCACAGGGCCCCCAGACGTTACTTATTTTCGAAGTAACAAATTTTACGGTACAGACACTCTTAAGGCCTGTATCGACAGTGCGAGGCTGCTCGCTGCGAATGGCTCGTGGGCGAATGCTTGGCTTTGCCTCGGACTGTGGATACCGGGGTTGCTCGCTATGAGGCGTTCGCATCGCGCAATGTGAGGCGAGCAACCTCGGACTGTGGATACCGGGGTTGCTCGCTATGAGGCGTTCGCATCGCGCAATGTGAGGCGAGCAACCCCGGTATCCACAGTCCGAGGCAAAGCCGAGCATTCGCCCACGAGCCATTCGATACAGGCCTTTATAATATGTGTTTAAGAGTGTGTACATACTCGCTAGCTTGGCTAGGCGGCCCGTTCATAGGTAGCAGACAGAAAAGGTAAACAAAAACATAACATACTTTTGTCAAATTCTAAGCACTAATTTTTATATATGTCACACAGAATGTTATTAAAAATGAATATTTCATGTTAACAGGCCGTTTCTGTGGGTCGTAATTCCTCCCAGACGGTCTAAGTTTCATTAAAAAAAATAAATTTTCCTTCATTCGAAGTCTTCAACTTCAAATATAATCCTTGGGAGACTATACACCGCGGGCATATATGACAGACGACAGTAAATGACAGTTGTCAATCCCGCCTGCTGGACATACAAATCTGATTTACCTATGCTGAGTGTGTGTTTATGTCATATTTTAAAATTTTTTTTCTCAATAAAGGCTAAATTTTGTGCGATTGTGAAATGTGGAAGTAATAGCGGCAGACATAATGTTTCATTCCATCGATTCCCTTCTATTTTCGACAATAGAAAAAACATCAATCCTCTTGCTGAAAAGAGATGTGAATTGTGGATTCAGGCAACTAGAAGAGCAGATTTAACTTCTTATAAGTTGAAATGGGCAACGGTGTGTTCAAAACATTTTGTAAGAGATATTTTCAGAGAATCTAGGAAACATAATTTTATTTTATTTTTTCATTTCAGACAAGCCAAGTGCACTCAAAGATGTTGACAATATAGACTGGGTACCGAATCAATTACTTGGCTACAAAACAAATATCAATGCAGTTCAAAGCATTCAGAGATTGTATCGTAGGGAGCAGCGTGATAAAAATGACATCGCAAATATTCCAGTTGATATGGATAAAATTGATGATGATTCTTTGTGTGAATGATCCAGCTGTTCAAAACTTGAATACCTATTATTGATGAGCAAAATCAAACTCTGAATGATATAAATTAACCAGTTTAAGAAGTGGAACATGCACAAAACTCTGGTGAACACCTATGTCCCGATATTGATTTCGAGTGGAGGAATTGTTATCGTGAAATCCATCATCTCCGGGAAACTTTGCAGACTTAATCATTCCCATTGGGAAGTTTAAAGCATAACTCATCTAAATGCCTTTTTTATACAGGATTACCATATGCAAGGATGGTTGTGGTTTATAATTTTGTAGAGCCTTGTATAACATATCCTAAATCTGTTCTTTCAAAATTATTATTTATTAAAGTACATTTTCAGTATTTTTTTCACAAGCTTCATTCCAATCCTTCTAATCCATTTAGATATAAACATATTGTATGAATCCAAACTTTTATAGTCTTGAAGTCTTCTGTGCATGCACTCTCATATACAAAATAGTTTATAATGTCGTACAACATGTCACTTTAGGAAAGTATTTCACAGCATTACTACAATCCCCAAATTTCAATAAATAAGGATCAAATCCCTTACTTTCCTTCAGTTTTTCTAAATATCTCTTCTGGATATCCGTAGGCAAGGTGTTGAAAGAATCACTTTTAAAAGCCATTTCACATACAATTTCCTTGCAAGCAGCAAAAATAATGAATATAGATTGCAAAATTTTTACATTTATATATGTCAGGTACACTAAGGGTATACCCAAAATTAGGGTAAACCCGTAATTTCTTCATAATAACGATAATAATCTCATTAAATTACCATTGTTGCTTATGGAAGTAGGGTTTGTTTGTCCAGCAGGCTGATTGACAGTTGTCTTGTAACGTCACATGCCCGCGGTGTATTTTAATACCTTTTGTGGACAGCCAGACCAATCCTAAAGGTCAAACATTCTCCCAGACACAATCAAAATTTTAATTAGGTCCCCAGAATCAATTAATTTTTTTGCCTACAAAGTGTAAGTATGTTTTCATCATCAAATTATGGAGTTAAATAATATTTATTATACACTTTGTGTATTGGAAGGAGATCTTTACGAAGACGCAGAACTTGGATCTTTTCGTAACATTGAACTGAATGACTTAAAACATTGTCTGTGATAACCACTTTCATACAATTCCAGTGGTAAAATAACGTCTTTAAATTTAAGGTTATGTTCTTTCCTGAGTTTTGAGATAGTTTGACACTTTTTTAATGTTTCTTCAGTGAACAATATCAAATTTATCTTCAGAATTATTACAAAAAACAAAGTTCAATAATTCTGCCATTGTATTTATTTTAAATAAAGCACTGCACATACTTTAATGTCACTCACTTTGGTTGGAAAACGTAATAACGACAGAAGCAGAATGCATACAGAACAACTAAACACGTCACAACGCTGAGTCCATAGCTCTGAGAACACTATATATCGCTCTCGCTCACGATTAATATAATAATATAATGCCCCCTCGCTCGCACTTACAGCGGAACTTTGATTTTGTCTGGGAAAATGTTTGGCCCTCAGGATTGATCTGGCTGTCCTCAGAAGGTATTAAAATAGTCCCCCAAGAATAATATTCAAAGTTGAAGACTTCGAATGTAAGAAAAGTTCATTTTTTTCATGAAATTTAAAGCGCCTGGGAGGAATTACGGCTCACAGAAACGGTCTTTTAATATGAAATATTAATTTTTAATAATATTTATAATATTCTGTATGACATATATAAAAATCAGTGCTCAGAATTTGACAAAAGTATGCGTTGTTTTTTTTTACCTTTTCTACCTGCTGTGAACGGGCCGCCTAGCCAAGCTAGCGAGTATGCGCACACTCTTAAACACATATAAGAGTGTCTATACCGTAAAATTCGTTACTTCGAAAATAAGTAACGTCTGAGGGCCCTAGGATCTTACTCTATCAGTTTTTCTATATTTTCATTGAAATCACATCATCCATTGCCAGACACCAGACACTTACAAAGGTTTCAGCTCCCTTACTACCAGACATCCTAAACTTTATTAAATTATAATTACACTTACGTTTGACAGCATTTGAAGCGTTTTTGTGACGCCATCTACTCTATAATGTCGATATTCTCGTTTACTTGACAATGTAACACAAAGTTATCTTCTCTGAAGGTGCAGATATCTATTTGTCAGTTTGGCACAATGGTTTTACTGAAATATTCACTGAAAGCTGAGGCCAGATTCTATTTCACGAACTCGATTGTCGAGTAGCTCAGACTCTGACTGTACCAGGAGCTGAACTGAAAATATATAAATATTCTAAAAAATTCGATAATCGAATTCGAGAAATAGAATCTGGCCTCTGATGAAGCTTCAAAGCAGTGTTGATCATAGAAATTTACTGGGTGGAGTAATAGTTCAAGCACAGAAAAACTACTATACAGAAGCGAATCCTATGACATATTCGGTAAGAGCCCCGCCTTCCCAAAGTGCACCAATTAGAGCGTGCTAAGCTATTTTATTGCTTTTGCTTCAGTGAGTCAAAAGAAAACAGCTAATTAATTCGACGCATGTCACTTGAATTCTCTCAGTATAGTCTCTTATTGTTGGAATATAGTGTCAGATTTCTCAGTGTCGATGAAAGGGCCGAAGTTCGATAAAGATCAAATATTTTTTGGGAAAATTGTGTTAGGTTACCGTTTCGCTTCTGTATATAGTAATTAAGTATTGTGAACTTCATCAAATTATGTTTATACTTACGTTTGACATTATTTGAAGCGTTTTAGTAACGCCATCTATCCTTTAATGTCAATATTTCCGTTTACTTGACACTGTAAGACAAAGTTATTCTCTCTGAAGGGTAAAGTACGTGCAGATATGTATTTGTCAGTTTGGCACAATGTTTTGTCTGAAATATTGACAGAAGGCTGATGTTGCTTCAAAGCAGTGCTGGCAAAAGAAGTTTATAATAATAAAATAATATTTCAAATCTGAAAATACTCATGAAAATATGAATGATCTGAATATTGATTGAATATTCCACGTCAGTTTCTAAATTGATTGCCATCTTTTGGCAATATGTAGAAGTATTCAAGAAAATGTGCGCTTGAAGCTACGACATCCGTAAGAAATATATAGGACAACACATGACTTGGAAAATAATCTCTGCAACCTGTTTCCTGCCCAAGTAACCAAGATCCAAATTCCATAGTCGCTGTTTGTTCTTACCTATGTTGGGGACAATTCCGCGCATGTCTCGGGGACATGCGCAAAGAAACTTTCAGCTTTTATAAAATAACGAAGGTCTGGCGGTTGCGGGCTTTTAGGCTAGTTAGCTGATCTCACTATATTGCTATTTTGGGTCGTTTGAATTAGCCAAAAGTTTCCTATTATGGGGAACTAGTAATTTGGACAAACGTTTTCTATTTTGGGGAACTAATAATAATAATAATAATAAATGGGCTTTATTCATCGATAAATTAATTACAGAGATGGGAAAAAAAAAAGACATATCGATGAAAGGCGAAGTTCAGCTTGCGCTGTTTTGCAACTTAACCTTATACAAAACAAAAATATAAAAAAGAACATATAAAAAAGAACATAGTGTCTTGGAAAAAAAAAATATCACATATATAAATTACAAGGGACATATTTCAAGTAGTCCAGTGGACAAGGAACTTATTACTAGACAAAATATCAATCACCAGATTTGAAATACAGTTTCAATTTCTTCTTGAAATTCCAGATGGAATAGTGCCTGAATTCACTGGGGAGTGAGTTATATCCTTTTATCGAATTATAAATGAAACTGCGAGTGAAAAGAGAAGAAAAGTGCCTTGGTATAATGAAAGTGTTACGGTTACGAGTGTTAGAATTGTTCTGTGAAGAGAATGTAGTATATTTCTTAAGTAAATAATCTGGTTTTTTGTTCACCAATATCTTGTGAGTTGTTACGACTAGAATAATATAGAATAGAAACTAGAATAATCTCTTTTCAGATCTAGAAAATCAAAGGTTGTTTTTGAAATATTCGCCAAAAACTAGAATTGTCGAATTTTGTTGTTTGGCACTACCGCCTCCATTTTAACATTTTAATGATACATACAATAATTTAATAAGACAAGTAACAAACAAAAGAAAATTGATGCCAAAATACTACTAACCATCAGATACATGTATTGTAATAAATAGCTGGATTTGTTATTACAGATGGCTGAGAATTCGATGAAAAAAATTAGAAGTAGGTGTTCAAACAAATAAAGTTGATGATGGAATCAAATGAACGGTTCGTCGCATCGAAAATTGGTTTATATCAGACTAGCTGTTACCCGCGACTTCTACTATTATTTCTCACTGGATTTTTTATTCAATCATAATGAATTGTAGCCTGTATGTGACTCCTGAATAGTGTAGCTTTATGTTAGTGCAATAATTTTCATTAACGGATTAGTATTTCCGAATATTAATTTCCCCCATCAAACAAAACAGTATGAAATTTCCTCTGAATATTTATATCATTCGAAATAAAACGCTAGAGACAAAAAAAAAATCGACAATTATAGTTTTTGGCGAATATTTCAAAAACAACCTTTGATTTTCTAGATCTGAAAAGAGATTATTCTAGTTCCCCAAAATAGAAAACGTTTGTCCGAATTAATCGTCCCTGTAAGTCTTACCGTTTCCGAGATAGCAATAATGGGCTCATCTGAAAAACAGCCTGTATATTATTCGTAACTCAGATAATTATTTGACAAACAAAAACACTGGATCATGTAAGCCGGTACAACTCTGTGCAGTGATAGTTCAGCAAAAATTGACAAGGTTCCAGGATTTGCTCACATAAATTCCTACTCACAAATTTTGTTTGTGATTTAATCAAACCAAAATCATTATTCTGAACAAGCTCACTATTATTTTGAGAATTCAGGCACTGCAGAACCAATTCCAGAAAAAAGTATCAGTAAAAATTTCCGGACTATTAAAAAAAACGAAACCATTTATACTTCAGAGGAGGATTTGGGGGAAACCCACTGAAATTTATTGAACAGTATTGCAAGGGATTATGAAATTTGAATGCAAATTCGACCTCAAAAGGCCGTGCAATTTTCCAACCTCGCGAAACACGTTGACCTCGTAAGAACTGGATTAATGTTGTCAATATCTGCGAGCGCCGCGAAGAAAGTTATGATGAGTTTTTTTTTGTAAACAGTGTGATTCACTTGATGTGTACGGTATCTTCTGTTTAGACTAGGTTCACGAACATTTCTGGAACAAAAGATAAAATCCCATCGAGGTCAGTTGGTATTTTTCAGAAAGTCTTTGATGTTACCAACTCACCATTGAAATCTGAAAATACTTTAACTTACATATAAAACATCGTTGTTCTTAACGAAATTGCTTTTTTGGTTACTCAAAATCATTTTAAGAATCGTTGGTGAGGAGAGTGGAGTGTGTTCCTCTTGAAATTTTGAAAACGATTTCATTTACTTCTTGGGAATGTCGTGGATATGAAAATTGGTGTTTTTTAATCAATATGTGAGTGAATTTGGTCGTGTTCTATTCTTGTTTCTAAAAATTATATGTTTGATATGCTAGGCCTGTTATATAAGGGTGGTAAAAATAATGATCTTTCAGAAGAGTATCAAAATATATTTCAAACAGAGACAGACTGTCAAAGTTGGAAACTACCGAGATGAATTATTTTTTAGATTGTAATAGGAAATTTTCACTTTTGGCACTGAATTCGAACTGAGGAGGTTTTTGACTTATTTTAGGAAGCGTGTGCAAAATATTTGGCGTCCTACTGTGCGATTATTTGACACGCGTCTTTGAACAGCATGGTAACTCAATTGGAATTGGTATTATTTTTTTGTCATTGTAAATTAATTTGGCAATAGCACTATTGAATCAGCATATGTGCTCGCCTTTGAAGTGGTACGTGAACAATTTAACTTTTCAACAGTTATCCGCTAATCGATAAACAGTTAATTAACTCGTAGATGTGAATTGAAGAGTTAGTTTGCAGTTTCGGTGTTAGGGATAAGCATTTTTCATGATGAAAACTTCAACTATCAGCTGAAGTTTTCATCATAACAACCTTATACATTAGAAACCTTATTTATCATGCATGCCCTACCTTAAAATACAAGTGAAAACCCCAAAGACAATGATCTCATATAAACTGACTGAAAAAAAAACACACAGTATGTTTCATTAGGATTGAATAAGTAAGGTTTTTCAACGGTTATTTTATCTTCTACAGAAGAGAAACTGTCGAATGGGTTGTTTATAAATTGAACTTATTTCAATACTGACGTCAAAGAATAGCAAAGAAAAAATATATTTGGATACTTATATATTTTGTACCTCAATTCATTTCTTGGAATATGTTCACGCTTTTCCAGGTTCATGGTTGAATTGGGACAGATTCAAAAAATTGCTAAATAATTATTTTTTGGATTTTCCAATCAAATTGATTCTTGAAATACTACTGAGAAGTAGAGCTGAAAAGTACCCAAAAAACAAACTTTTTTTGAATTATGTAGTGCTCACTAATCTTCGACTTTGTATTCACAATTTTTTTTTCAAAACACGTTAATGTTTTTGAGTCAAACAATTCGACCTGTCTCATACGTTCACTATTTTGTAAGCTTTTATAAATGAAATAGATATGGTGTTTTTTTCGAAAACGGACAGAGAACTAGTAAAAAGGTAATTTTGAAAAATCAATACGTAAAAAATGAACCACTTCAGTTAGAAATAAGTTTACTGGCTATTATTGATCGGTATTTGAGTTTTGGTTACCATAATTCACACTCCAAATATGTAAACAATGGAAAACTACCTACGTCAATATGTGAATTCTCATTGCTCAGCATTATAAAGGAGACACATATCCTATTTTATGATCCTTTTTCGAAATGTCTTCCATTATTTATTCATGCAACTAGATAATATAATAATAATAATAATAACTTCTTTATTTAGCACATAAGGCTAATTGTTAAAGTAACATATTGAAATATATATACAATACAATTCAATTACAGTCACAAATTAACGTACGTTATAATGAATTAGAAGATGTTTTGAAAACCTGCAGCACTATTACAACGTTCAAAAAACAATTGAAAATATCACTTTTACGCGAATGTCATACATGTTTGTTACTATTACTCTTGCCTACCTACTCAGTTCATGTCTTACTGTGTTTGAATTACGATGTTTCTACTATTTCTTTTTTTTTAGTGTATAGGTTATGTTTACATTTAGTGTGATATATTTGTTAAATTTGTGACTAGATTAGTTTCAAGTAACAGAAGCGAAAAACCATGACCAGAAAACAACGAATTTTCAACTGTTTTCTTTGTTCGATTCGCGAATACATTCTCAGCCAATCATAACATCATAGAGAGCAGGTGAAAAACTGAAAATAAACTCACCCGAAGCTGCAGCTAGATACTGCAGCAGAGGTCCGCCCGCTCTTTCCTTTGTTCCCATCCTATTTCCTCATGGAAAGTTCGGCAGCAGACACGAAACGTTTTCTGCTTGTCACGATCAGCTGTGCTGAAAACAAACAACGGCGGGAGATCCGCCAGAGGCTGTTATAAATAACGTTGCGGCAACGAACAGGTTGACGATTTTGCGGTTTCGATTCCTGTCGAATGTTTCGATATCGAGCACTCTGTTCTCGGCCAGAGACGCGATCCTTCTGTCACCACAGATCACCTGATCCGGTTCGAGACCCGAGAGAAGTTTCACGAAACCATCGCCTCGACCGCCTTTTACTTCACCCCTATTTTTTTCTTATTCTAATCCCTCTATTCTTCTCAATCTTATCCTCGCCCTCCCCATTTGATCTCCGGTTCGAAAACAAGTGGCGACGGGAGGTTTCGAGGCGCAGGTGAATCGGACTGAAGAAATTGTACTAGTTTTTGTGTCTTTATTTCATCTTCTATCTATACAGGGTTATCAAAGAAGCGTTAGCCAAAGAATGTTTCGATTGATACGTCTATCTTTCGTAGTCAAATCCGTTCTTTAGCATTATTTCGACCTGTCAAAAGCTCATTATAGGTCGTGAAACTAAAAATTCGAAACAGGAACATTAAAATAAACAGTTTATTAACCATTAAGTAATAGATTAGTAGGTAATACTTCGGTCGCTATGAGCACCTTTTTTTTGATTTTTTTGTGGAACTTATGTAATTCGGTCTCCTCTACAGAAAATCTAAATGATATTTTTGGCGGTCTCGTATATTTTCGGAGATACAGGTCCATTTTGTTATAAAACTTCACAATTTTTCACATCAAATTTCTGGAGTTTGAAAACACAAAATTCGTCCTTCTTCTGATAAAACACCACACACTCTCTCATTTACTCGTTTTCAACATTTTTAAGCAGAAAAACCCATTATTTTTTCAAAAAATGCATTTATTTTCAAACCATAACCAATTTGTTGTGATTTCATAGTGCAATGACAGTCGAAAGTGATGTATTTGCAGTGTTGCCGCTCTCATTGTTATTGTTGAGAACTGAATGTATTAATGTTGACTTTCGGAGAAAGTATTTTTTGAAAAAAAAAATGTTTTTTTCTGCTTAAAAATGTTGAAAACGAGTGAATAAGAGAGTGAGTGGTGTTTGATTAGGAGAAGGACAAATTTCGTGTGTTCAAACAACAGAAATTTTATGTGAAATATTGTTAAGTTTCACAACAAAATAGAGCTAAATCTCCGAAATATACTAGACAGCAGAAAATTTCATTTGTTTTTTTTGTAGAGGAGACCAACAAATTACGAATTACGTTAGTTCCACAAAAAAAAACAAAAAGGGTGCCCACACCGACCGAAGTATTACCGATTAGTATTATAAAATGAATTAAAATAATTGATAGAACAATGAATAAACTGGGAAAATGACACAATTGAATTTTTTTTGTTACATTTTCTACACAATTGTATTTGTTTCTTTGAATATTTGGATTTTTTCTGTTTGTTATTTCTCTTTTTTGAATAAGTCACCTGAAAATTTTATTTTTTGTATAATTTTCTTTCTTTTTTTTAAATTCATGACTAGACGTACAAAAAAAAAACAATTCACCGACAACGGCTACATCATGAATACCAGCGGAGATGTTTCCGTTTCCAATTTTTCCAAAGAATTCACATGCATATAAAATGTGTTATTTTGAATTGATTGCTTTTTCAAACGTTTCTCAACAGCAATTATATGCATCATTGCACTGATTCGAATCCCAAGAATATCTGAGCGAAAACATCTATTTTTGATTTTTTTGTCTGTATGAGCTATTTTCATCCAGTATGTACAATCCATCGGAAACTACCGGTAAATCTCATCTGCCTATGCCAACTTTTTTTTGTATCAAGCTAAAATGTTTGGAGATA
>JAVJAQ010000099.1:0-30969 GCA_032362365.1 Zygogramma bicolorata
ATATATGGTTATGCCACCTATAGAGATTTTTAATTTACACAATCTACCCCAGAATTGCCAACTTCGATTTCTCCAAACCCTACCCCTAGCCTCAGGTACCCCTTTGCCCATAAACTCGTGACATTTCGTAACTTTCCTATATATGAACGTTGTGCTTTTACTCCAGTGAGTCAGATGTAGACTGCTAATTAATTTGACGCATGTCACTTGAAATTATGGTGGATTCATGCAACAATCGTAGCTCGGAAATCGGAACTCGCAACAAAATATAAACCATTCATGCAGCAATCTCAAGAGCTGTTGAATCGTAAGAGTGGAAATTTGTTCAATATCTTACGAATTCCGACTTAATATACCTGCATGAACGTTTTCATTGAAAGATATCGACTCAACTTCTTCCTTACGACTTGCGAATTCCGAGTTACGATTGCTGCATGAATCCACCATAAGTCAGTGTATTTTCCTATTGGGAATAATTTCTACCGACGAGGGCGCTGATGTCTGTTAAAAAATGTCGGCAACAAACCGTAATCAGCTGATCATAATCTGTCAAAAACATATGTTTACTATTGTTTACGTTGTATTTTGTATCGTACCTTGTGTTTTTCGAATTTTGGCGAAGTTCTGTTTGAAACAAATGTGTAGACTAATCAGTGTGTGAATGTGTTAGAGAAGTGTACCATAATTTCACATTCAGAAGTTTGTTTTTGTTTAACGTGATGAAATAGTTCAAATAATTTTCGATAGAGGCGTATCTGGATGATAAACTTCCCAATTATTGGCATATATTTTCAAATTTCTCAGTGCGTAGGTACATGAAGGTGCCAAAGTTCAATCAAGGACAAATATTTTTGGGAGAATTGTGTTAGGTTACCGTTACGCTTCTATATATATAGTAATTAAGTATTCTGTGATTCTGACGTCAAGTGAGACGTATTTGTCATTTGCGTAGATGATACTGCATGTTTTTTTTAGGTGTTTTCGAATGTTTGAAGATAAATGGTCAATACAGTACGTTAACAGTCGTTATTGCCAAACAATCATACCTCTTGAATTAATCTAGCAAATATCAATTCCTTTGCACGGTTGAATAGAGAAAAAGCCCCCTATCAAATGAGCTATCATTCACCATTCCATGCTATTTGAATTTTTCGAAAGGGTTGCTCCCCTCCAGA
Source organism: Zygogramma bicolorata (assembly GCA_032362365.1). Classification (NCBI taxonomy): domain Eukaryota; kingdom Metazoa; phylum Arthropoda; class Insecta; order Coleoptera; family Chrysomelidae; genus Zygogramma; species Zygogramma bicolorata. The sequence goes on from JAVJAQ010000099.1 coordinate 1,176, forward strand.
AAGAGATGAAATTAGGGATGAATTGTAAAATTAAAATAAACAATATATATTGTTTGTAAATTGTTCGTTTTCGTTAACCAGCTGACGAACATCAACCCTCAGAAGTCGAAACTTGTGCGAGCAATGGATCAACGAGGCCTTACCTTTTAACGTGCGATTACCCAGCATTAATATATATATATATATATATATATATATATATATATATATATATATATATATATATATATAAATAATAATGTTTATTCAGATCCAGATCACGAAAAATAACATAAGTAATACATAAGTTGAATAAACATGGTAGAAGCCACAAAAGCATAAGATTTTGCTTGTACTTGGTGAAAAGGAAGAAAGTGAAAACATTTAAAAAAGTTCACATGAAAGTGTTGAATTTATTATGTACAAAAAAGATTGACATATATGAACGAACTACTTATATATTATATATGTTAAAATTTCTCAAAGATAATATAGAATTCAACAAATAAACTATTAGTAAAGCAGGCACAGCATTAAGTAGGCGTTAAGCAGGTAAAAACGTTAATTATACGTGGACAAATATATAAAAGGTAGTTGAACGCTCAAACATAGCAATCACCTAAATATAAAATAATTCTTAATTAAGTATTAAATCAAATTTATAAAATACGTGTACTATAAAAAATAGCGATATATAATAGAGATTAAAATCTTTGTTTTTTTTTTTATTAATTGTCAATTATGTCATGAATTGACAAACGAGGTGTTTCATATAAGTGTCGATTAACAATTTTTTCCAGTTCGAAGATGGAATGTATACTTTTTAAATCATGTGGTAGGGTGTTCATCACTTTTGGTACTAGGAATTCGTGTGATTTTTGTCCTATCGCTTTTGCCGCAAAAGGAATCAGATATCTATCTTTGTGTCGTGTTGAATACATATGCTGTTGTTTCACGAGTTCCTTCTTTTCTTTGTATTGTTTCACAGCCTTATAGTGGAGTTGTCTTATATCCAATATGTTTGTTTCATTATATAGCTTTTCAGTTGCATACCTAGAGGTTTTATTCAGTATTAACTTCAGAAACCTTTTTTGGATTACCTCTAGTGGTTTCAGGTAAGTTTTCGAAATCCCTCCCCAGCCCACAATAATGCAATATGTTGTGTGACTCTGAATGAGGATATGGTGAACCCAGTTAACACAAAACGATCTCAGAGATGTTAAAGTGCTGCACATTCATGTTACAGATCACAGCCTTGAATCGCAATTTGACTCACATTGACATCCCATTAACTGCTATTTCGGACCCTGGTGACCGGCTTCAGGCTTCACTTTGTGTTGCACAATTCAACTCTGAAAGAACTGAATGTGAAGTTCTTTTGTGCTTCACAATCAAACGCACATAATTGTGATTGTAGCAGTCAAATGAGAGGTTGAAACCAGCTCACAATTTTCAGAATGCGAGTCACATTAAGATTCACTCAGTAGCTCACATTTCGATAAAAACGATACTCTTTCTGAAGTGTGTTGTGAATCGCCTAGATGTCACTTCTGTTGTAAATGCGATGTATCTCATTAATTCACAGATATACTGCGCCACTTATTGGAGCTTCCATAGAAACTTCAAATGATTTATTTCAAAAATTTAATATAAATAAACTCTGAGCAACAAAACAAAATTCTGAAAGAAATATTCTCAAATCACAAAGAAACTTCTGTTTTTTTTCTTTCCTGATCTTCCTCTGCTTGTCATGGCGGAGCAAATCTTTCGCCAGAATCTCAAACTCTCTGCAATTCAATTCGAATAGGTATCTGACAAATTGAATCTGAAATCGAAAATTCAGTTTAAAATTGAATGATATGAAAAAATTATACACCAAATTCAATACATAAATTCTGTGATAATCCGTTGTAAATAATGATTATAAACATGTTAAAATCCATTAAAGGTAAATATTTCAATGTATGAGAAAGTGGAAGAAAACATGCACATATATGTTCACTCTTGAGCTACCGAGTTATTTCCACTGAAATTCAGGACACAAAAGACTTCTCAAGAAGCGGACTTGAGTGGTTTATCTATACATTCATTAATGAAACACTTGATTTGAAAAACACTTGCAAAAATGTTAATTTCCAATAAAATTGTAATAAAAATGAATCCACATGAAAAATAAACTAGATTCTTCAGGAGATAACATTGAATTTCAATATATTAGAATAGAATTCAATCATCATCATCAAATATATAGATATGAAAATATTACTGGTACAATATTTCATCAGACTAGTCACAGAAAAGGTTGGTTGTTTATATTCTATATTCAATGTATAGATTCATATTCAGTAAAAATTCATTAGCAAAGTAAAATGTATTTTTCTAAAAAGAGGTTTGATAAATCTATTTTGAACATATTGCAGTTCTCGATATATCACAGCATCCTAATTTATTGTCAGAAACATTGATCAAACTTGAATAATGTCTTGTAACATATTATTTTTCGTAATGTGTGACTCATTTTCCCCAATATTAACTTGTTTGTGTGAAAGGAGTGTGAATATTAGGTTTCACTCAACTGAACCTCTTATATTAGGACTATTATTGTGCTTCCTCATGTCAATTTGTTTGACATTGACATAATTTCAGGAAACCAAGTCATAACCAATTGAATAAGCTTTGTAAAAGTTTTCAATATGACTGTTTTGTTAATGAACAGCTTCAAGCATCAAAAAGTTCGTTGAAATAGCCATCTAATCAGATGACTTGCTTCCTGGATAACCACCTTCAAAATCGTCCAATTTCTAATCCTTTATTCAAATTTGAAAAATGTACTGAAAAATGACAAGTTCTTCATCTCTGAAAGATAGGATAAAGGAGAAAGGTTAATAGCCAACATTTATCGTTTAGTAAGAATTTCTATCGATTCATGTGAAAAACATGGTAATTAGGAACTTGGGAATATTTTTGTGGGGAGAATGAAGTTTGAGGAATTATTTTTTTGCTTTTTTCTTTGCTTTTTTCTTTGAATCGAAAAATTGAAATTACTTCTATAAAATAAACAAATAACAAATACTCTCTGCTGATAGGTACGTGTTTATCATTCAAAGACGTTTCATTCATTCACAAAAAGGAAGGATGAGTCTATCTGAAACAGCTACTCCCCTTCCTATATATGGCAAGACGGGCACTGGATTACATAAAATTACTTCATCTTGCTCAAATTGTATGTTAGGCACGTGAAAATTGAATCAAATAGATTGCATACAAAGGAAATACCTGCACAACGAAGCTAATTTGTAGAAAAAAATCTTCCTCTCCAAGAAAAATTTTTTTTTCCGATTGACAGCAAAAATTGATGTTGAAGACATATATCAATCAGCAAAGTATTACTTTTCCTGCCTAGGCAGCAAAGTAATACTTAGCTGATTGATATGTGTTTGGAGGAGTAAAAACTTCTAAGTCGCTATCACTGTACATAATGTTGTCAAACTATAATTACAACAATTCCAACAAATTGCGATTCCTACAAATTTTGTTTTAATTTTTCACCAGAGGAAAAATAAAAAGATTGCGAGAATTGTAATAGTTCGCAAATACAATATCCTACATATATCTTCATAAACCATCGGAGAAAAAATTATATGTTCAACTCGGCAGCAAAGTAGATTGACTGCCTAACTATCAGCCGTGGCAGTCAATCTACTACTTTGCTGCCTAATAAAACAAATAAATTATTCAAGCCCAGAATTGTTTTGTGTTTAATAATTCTCTCTGAGCAAAACAAGATTTTTTTTATCTGTACTATCTAATGAAATATTATCCTGATGAGTGAGATTTTTTTCCACAAAAAACTCTATTTTTGCTTTATTGTGTAGATATTTCCTATGTATGCTATACATTTGATTCAATTTTCATAGCCTTTGTATACAAATTCAGCAAGAAATAGTTATTTCTATGTGATTCAGTGCCCGTCGTGGTGTATAGGTAAGGGAGTAGCTGTTTTAGATGAACTGTTCCTTCCTTTTTTGTGAATGAATCAAACGTCTCTGAATAATATACAGAGTGTTTGAATTTTTTTTTTCATTTTACTTTTATCATAGAGGTTGTGAATTTTATTTTTTGAGTCGGAGAAGAAAGTCAACATGGAGAAAAATGAATACTTGGTCTCGGTAGTGTAGTGGTTAGCATATCTGCCTATCAAGCGGAAGGCCGGGGTTCGAATCCTCGCCGGGCCACCGTGCTGGGTAATCGCACGTTAAAAGGTAAGGCCTCGTTGATCCATTGCTCGCACAAGTTTCGACTTTTGAGGGTTGACGTTCGTCAGCTGGTTAACGAAAACGAACAATTTTAGAACAATTTTTTTAGAACAATTAAATAAGTAGTTGTTTGAATTAAATCATATTTACCATATAAACATTGTAGTATTTGGTAATCACCAATTTTATGATTATTATTCTTCAACCCCTTCCAGCTGCATATCATCGCCACGGAGTTGGTCATCAATTTCCCCATAGCTCTGCTATGAAGACTTTGACAGTTGATGCTCCAATGATTAGAAAATACTTCGTCTGAAAATGTTTGGATGAATAATTATATATAAGTATTGTTCGAACTTCATATCTGAGGTGGAAGAATTTTTGTTTTTATATTTTTTCTGAGAAATGTAACTTCCAAAACTCCCACAAAAGTAAATATAGTGAAAGGTTACAATTTCCAGGAAAACTACAGAAATATAACAAATATAAGTTTAAATGCATGGTGTATAGAATCATATAAAACATTATTGAAATGAAAGGTAACAAATTCCTGAGAACATTTTTAATTTCTTCTCCGAATGGAAGAGAAAAAAAGTTATTTATTATACAAGGGAATCGGTAGTATAATACACATTTTTCTTCTGTGGCGGGAAAAACGACGATTTGATATTGAAAAAAAACATAATTTCAACACAAGAAAATTCGACTGTCGTACCGAATAGTTCAAGGAACATTTCCAGGCATCTTAAACATATCATTCATGCAATGCACATTTAATAATTGTACTTGTCATAAAGGAAATGTAACTTTTGTATAAGAAATTATTCTAAAACCAAATTCCTACCATTACTGTATATAATATATCCGGGAAAAAAGTAATTTCATAAAAAGTGACATTTTGTTGAGATAAAATGTCAAACTTTTTTCCCGTCACAGAAAAAAGAATTTTATTCACAGACGACTATATATATATATACCTACTTATAAAAAAGCAAAACTTTTAACTGATTTTAGGCATTCCAGATCACGTGATGTCTGGGTGGCAAACACCCACGGATAATAGAGTATACGTCACTGTAGTTTACTTTGTATGCTGGATGCTGGGTTCACAGCAAAACGGTTTGAGCATTTTGGAAAAGTAACGCCCCACCATATAAAGAAAACCACAATGACGTGGCATGATGACCGTATACTCTATTATCCGGGGCAAACACCAGTGTTACCATGGCAATCACACTTTTGTGAGAAAAACAAAAGAAAGTTTCTTGTCAGTAGATGCCCCCGTGTTGGTTCATTTCGTCATTCGACAAGTACCTATCTGGAATGTCTAATGGTAAAATTGAGGTTATGTTGATACCAATTTAATTCAATATGATATATCTTATACTGAATCTTTTGGGATCGAATAAATGAGTTTTACAGTGGTTATTGAAAAAATTGAATTGTTGTATTTTGTGACTGACTATGAGAAATCTCAGGCGAAAGTTGACCACGCGATATGGATTCCTTTTTCCCTATAATTTCAATGTATTTATTGCCACTTACCTTTTGCATCAACACTCAGATCAGCAATTCAAACCCACAACGACCTCAAATAATAGTATATAGTCACAAATATTTTTCAAAATAAGAAGCAGTCCGAGTAAAAATAGACTGATAAAACACAACACAATCTAAAGAGTAAAAACAAAAACGGGCGAAACGAATGGCAATTGTCATGTTCCGATATTGCTGGTATTACTGGCCACAGTAAGCATTTTCAGAACGCTTTTTGCAGTGATAGTAATCTGCTGCTGATGATATCGGAACGGATCGCTATCGGACATCCATCAAAGGAACTGTCAGCGATGACAGGTGTGATCTACCCTATCTTATTTCAAAATGAATTGAATAATGGAAGAAATATTAAGCAATAGCGATACGGAAATAGAAAATTCAGAGAGCTCAAGCTCTGATGATAATAAATCTTTAGAGAATATAATGACTGAAATTATAATCCTCGACAAAATCAGAGGTCCCAGAGAAAAAATACCAAGAATAGAAGTGTATATTCGAAATGTAGTAGATTTTACACCCCTAAGATTCTCAAACAACATTTCGAGTGAGTAAGGCAGATTTTATTGATCTGCTGGATTCATTTCATTCAGCATCGACTTCTACGCAAATATCTTCCAGTACAACTCAAAACATTTTTGATAAAATTTAATCTTTTATCCGTTGACGTTTATTCGAACACAACCTAACCTAACTCAATTTTGGGAATACTGGGACTACAGGACCACTTCTGCAGCAGTAGCACCCTGCACCAGTAACTTTTTAGTCTCTAACAGGGTACCTCGAAAATTGGCGCGAAATAATTGCCAGTGAATGTCAGTAAAATCGAAACGACTGAATTTACTGGACAGTACTGTTCAGGAATATCGGAACATGACAAATGGCGCAGCAACCAGCAACAAGTAGGTAATGCGAATGCGAGCGTGTGCAGGGTGCGCAGATGCATAATTATTTTGAAAATAAATGAGCTTCGGTTGACATTCAACTCACTTTTCACTACTTTGTGAGTCCCAAATGTGAACCGTTTGGTGGATGGCATATACTGCCCTGAGACGAACAAATGTGAATCAACGGAAAATCAATTTGTGATTCAGATTTGGACATCCTTGGTACATTGAATAGCATCACAGATCCACGTCTATTTGTGCATCGTTATAGCAAAAAAGTGATGATAGATAACTCGTTTGATCGAATTCCATTTCCCTTTACGGTAACAGAGATGTATAGATGAACCTCACATTCCAATAGATTAAGAGACAAGAAAGTGACATCGCATAGATGTTTGTGTTAACTGGGAAGTATTTATTTTTGTTTAATCTCAAATAAGTACTGGAATTGGCGAAACTTGTATATAGAACGCATCTCAATTTCCTTACAACATAATCGACATGGTGATTCCATCGCAAATGGGAATCAATCATTACTCCGAGGTATTTAATGAATTTTACAGATGTAATTTGAAGCCGGTTCTGTATTGTCAAGTGATTGAAATCTGGGAGAGAAGTCTCTGGTAGTTGCAGAAAGGTAGGAAGTTGGTTTTTTCGATATTTAGGGATAGTTTTTTGTAATCGAACCAATCCTTAATTAGTTCCAAGTCTCTTTCCGCATTTTGTTTCACAGCAGCCCAGCTCTGTCCAGTGTAGAATATGACAGTGTCATCAGCAAAGCTGATAACTCTGCCAGCGCTTTCGATTGAAAATAGCTCATTAACATAAACACACAACAGTAACGGTCCCAGGTCCTTCCCTTCTGGTCTGCTTGAAACATCTCCTATTTTAACCACTTGTTCTCTATTTTGGAGATAAGATGTAATCAATTTGAGTGCATTACCTCTAATTCCATTGTTTTCCAAAGAATTAATTAATATCTGGTGATTAACCGTATCAAATGCCTTTGATAAGTCTATAAACACGCCCAGTGCGGGCTTGCTGTTGTCAAGGGCTCGATAGATGTGTTTCGTGAACTCTATTAGTGCATCTCGGGTAGATTTTCCATCTTGAAATCAATACTGTGAATCGGAGATTATGTTATATTTCTTGAAAAAGGAATTAAATCTGCTTTTTATAAGTTTTTCGAAAATCTTACTGAAATTTGATATTAGAGATACCGGCCGATAGTTCGTGGGCTCATCTCGGCTACCTTTTTTGTATATAGGGATGACAGTTGATGATTTCAGACAAGATGGAAAATGACCAATTTCAATCATTTTATTGAATATATAAGCAATAGGCTCAGCTATGTATTCTGCCACTAATTTCAAACTTTCAGCTTTAAGTTTGTCAGCTGGCGATTTACGGTTTTTGAGTGCCTTTATGACTTTGGTGACTTCCCGTTTGTTGTTAGGCGAGAGAAAAATGGATTAGTTATTTATAGTAGCTTTGAAGTCGTGATTTAATGTTCTGGTGATTTTTGTGATAATTGTTTTCCTGTTTGAATATACATTTTATTGAAGATATCTACCATTTTTGGAAGGTCGGTTACAAGCTCGCCGTTCTCATCTTTGATACAATTTATATCTACTCTTCTATTATTGTCATTATCACATATTTCAGATACAGTTTTCCACAGGTTGCTAGCATTGTCGGAATTTTCGTTTACCTTGTTTTTGTAATAGTTTGTTTTAGTTTTCTGAATGAGCTTTGTCAAGCACCTTTTTATAGCTATAGTAATTTAGGTAACAAGTCCGGAAAATACTGTTTTTTTGGACGAGTGGACAAAATTCTAGGACGAGCGTAGCGAGTCCTGGAAGTCTGCGAGTCCAAAAAAACTATTTTCGGTCGTGTTGCGTACACTATTTTTTCGGCAACCGACCCACTTCCCAGACGCTTTTTCTTTGAGAAGGTAGCATTTTCCCGGCCTAGTCCGGGAAGTACGTATTTCCCGGACTAGGCCGGAAAAATGCTACTTTCTCAAAGAAAAAGCGTCCGGGAAGTACCCACTTCCCGGACGGTTGCCGAAAAAGGTATTTTGTTTTGAGTTGTTCATTATTGGGATATTTTTTAAGTTCTATAAACATGCGGCTTTTTTCGTTGGTTGATCTGATTAAGGATCCCGTGATCCATTTTTTCCGTTTTTTCTTATTTTTCTTGATGGGTATGTGGAATGTATATTCAGTTTATTTTGGATTGTGTTCACCATATATATATATATGCTCTCTGGAACTTCCGGTTGAACCGCGTCTGGAATTTTTCTTCTTTCGACGTTTCGGAGCCATTCTCAAGACTGCTTGACTTGGTGGCGAGGCCCAAGTCTCCTTAACCCCCAGCACTCATCTTGACAGAGTGAAGATTATATATATATATATATATATATATATATATATATATATATATATATATATATATATATATATATATATATATATATATATACGGATTTGACAGGGTTTTCTGTGAAACAATATATTTAGAATCACTCTGATATTGACCTTATCTCATTTGTTTGTTGTCTGAAGAACCTCCCGCGAATAATGTTTATATATTGGGTCATTTGTTTTTTGATATGGCGATACAATTGAAAACAACATATCTGTTTGATTATATATACATATCATACATCATGCGATATGCGATATATATTTCTCCATTCATCATTTCATAATTAGTGCGATTGTGTGCGTTTTAATTTTGTTGAAACTTTCTCTTGCACAAGTGTCGTGTGTGTGAAAATACCAAATTTGTTCTCGAACTGTCGATTGTCGATAGGGTTTTATTCATTTTCTGAATTATGGGACGGGAAGCAGGGGTGAGTGAAAAATTATTTACTTTTCAGCCTTGGTCATGTAGAAGAGTCTTGTTTCAAATGATCAAGTGCAAAAATTAGTAGTAAAGTTCACCAGATTCTTAGAAAATTGTAAAAATGAGATTCACGCGACAAGGTGAAATTTTAACATTGCTTTTTGATGGTGAAGAGTGTAAAAACGTAAGTCGAAAACCCTCATTTCGTTTGAGTATAAGTTGGAATAGATGAGTTGACAATTCGCCAAAAAATCCTCATCATAATCATAAAAAATAATTGCAACGTCGATTCATTTCGAATAATCGGCTCAGCCAAAAATAAATAATGTAACTGCCCCCTCCTTGGAATATTTTTTCTCTCGCAAATTTCTTCTAGGGCCTTTCGGCATAAGTTATGGGTAAAGTTCTTTATCTACACCCGTACGCTAATAATACTCTTATATGCCCACAGCCCGTTTTATAATGAAATCCATTACGATAAAGATTTTTCATTACGACACAGATTTTCAACCAATAGAAACTCATTGTTTTTCAATCTTTTGACGTTTGTCAAGTCAAAATCGGTATAGGCGTATTGAATTTTTGAAGAATATAGCCAAACTTCGATAATCCAAAATGTCTTCGACACATTCACCGGCAGAAATACAGTTAGAATGATTAAATTTTTCATTTGACAAACGCATGATTTATTTCTTTATTTTTTCAATCAAATTTTCCGAGGTCTCCGTAGGCGAGCGGTCTAAGGCGCTGAGATTACACTAGCTAGTTGGACTAGTTGCAAGAGATATGGGTCCGATTCCGACCTCGAGTATTCTTTTTTTTTTTCAATTTTTGATCCTCTTCATTTCTCATCGTTTTATTTCTCGAAGTAATACCATTAATTACAATTTTGTAGAATTTTTCAAAGAAATGCGTTTAATTAGTATTATTGTGTGCAATACAAATATAATATTTGTAGTTCTTCACTATTTATCGGGTGTGGATGAAATAACGTATGCAACTCTCATGTTATGGTTATTAATACATAATCGTTGCATAATATACTATTTTCTAAACCTGTACTATATTACATCCCATAATATTCGTTTCATAATATAATGAGTTCTATATTATGATAGAGATTTTCATAGAAACCCATTATTTTTCAATAAAACATGTTGTGCAATTGACGTTTGTAAAAACCAGTGGGTATTAAATTTTCATAGAATATAGCTAAACTTCGGTATTATCAAAATGTCTGATATCAGCGATATAGAAGACTTACCATCGACTCCTCCACACATATCGGAGAAAACAAAAAAATGTAGTACAGACAGAAAGATTATATTTGGCATTCGACAAATGCATGATATACTTTTTTCTTTTCGTTTAAACTTGGTAACGTTGTACCTGGCGGAGCCGAGGGCACAGGATTCGAGATAGACAACAATATGAGAAGCGGGTTCGAAACTAGACTCGGTCATCCGCTTTTTTTCATTATTTTTTTCTCTTCATTTCTTCTTGTTGCATTTTTCGAAGTAATGCTATTTATTTCAATTCTGTAGAATTTTTCAAAGATATACGATTAATTTTATATATATATATATATATATATATATATATATATATATATATATATATATATATATATATATATACATATATATATATATATATATATATATATATATATATATATATATATATATATATATATATATATAGCTAGCTATTTCTGGCTTTGGCCTTCATCAGCTGTGGGTTGGCATGGTCCTCGTATCGAAGACAAACTGTGATAGATATCCAGAGGATTTGAAATGAATCGTGCCTTTACGGCAAGCGACACATAAGACAAACTGTGATAGACCAGAGAATTTGATAATGTATTTATCAGTTTCCTGATTCATCTTGCTTCATAGCAAATAACACTTTCTCTTTGTATGTATATATATATATATATATATATATATATATATATATATATATATATATATATAAAATATCCATAGTTCTTCATGATAAATAGCGTATGCAACTCGCATGAACTTTCATGTAATGGTTATTAATACACTGGCATAAACCATAAGAAAGTCATCTTCAACTCGTTTCGTATTCCGCTTAATGCTCATGTATCAATAACCATCATTACATGATCTCTGCATAATGTACTATTACCACTCTAGCAGGGAGTGTAGAGTGTAAAGTACTACTTTCACACGGTCGTAGAGAGATGCAAATACTATCCTTCAAATGATCTAAATGAATAATGATGAAATATTATCCTTATTTTGTATAGTAACAATTTGGAGATTTGTTACGGAAAATCCTAATTTGATTTAATCTTCTATGGTATAGATATAAGTATTGACTGAACTCTCTTAGCAACTACCAATAAACATATTTGTTCACTGATTATCTTTTGTCTCGTGACCTCTTGATCAAGTTTCATAAACGCGGACCCCCTGCGTTAGCAGCTATGAATAGTTATGCAGATAAACAAGACGTCAACGCAGTAATGCAATAATTGTTATACCAGAGGCTGATGAAATTATTGTTAATAATAATTTTCATTCATAAATAAAGAAAGAATGCTGAAGAATATTATTTGCTTTAATAATATATCCGAAAAGGTGACTCAGTGTTATTCAGATGATGATCCCTGGAGAATACGGAGATTTGGACCTCGGCGATATATATATATATATATATATATATATATATATATATATATATATATATATATATATATATATATATATATATATATATATATGTATATATATATATATATATATATATATACATATATATATATATATATAAACTAGATTTGGAAGTTCTCAGGTATGCGGTCTGTTTACTAATAAAACTCATTTGTTCTTGATCTCAATATTTCGCTAATGTTTATTAGCTTCATCAGGAGAAAAGCTACAAAGAATGTGACAAAATTTTACAAGATTGAATCGAAAATAACAGTTCTACTTACAATCATAGAATTAATATTCCTGGTGTGTTCATTGCCTGGGAAAGCTGAATCAAACTACCCATGCTCGCAACCTCACAAAATCAATCGAATTATATATATATATATATATATATATACATATATATATATATATATATATATATATATATATATATATTGTGTCTAGTTGGGTAATACCGAGGGTAATACATCTTTGGGAGAGCGCGCAGGAAAGAGGATATTTTTGCAGATGCCTGAACAAAGCATAGACACAAAACACCCTAACCATAGCTTAATAAACATATAGCTATGAAACTCCCTGTTGTGGGGGTAGCTAACGGAGATTTTTGCTCACCCTCCACTTTCAGAATAGAACCTATCAATTCAGCGGCAAAGGTCGGAATTACAGTACCTCCGAATTAATGAACTTCATAGGCGTAGTCAAGATAAGTCGTGAATTAATTTCGTTTGTTGACTGTGTTGAGTGTGTTCCTGAGAAGTGTAAAACATGCTTTTTTAAAAAATATTCTGTGGGGGAGCGATTTTAGTTCCCTTGAGTTTCAAACTCCGAATTTGTTGTATTAGATACGCTGTAATGAATAATAGTAACAACAGATAGAGATAAAATCAGTATTATTTTTTATTGAATGAGGTGTAACAGTTCATCCTAAATGAACTTTCTTGATTTTGATAAATATAATATAGTCACATAAAATTTCGATATTTATAGTTAATATTTTGCTTGAACCATTATAGTTTCAACCGTAATTGAATGATGATGATAAATATGCAGTTTGCTCTGCTAGAAAGTTGTATTGGTGGTTGCTGACTTTTGAATTTACCAAGCAAAACGAATATATTTTAAAAAGTGTAAGTTTTCTGTGTCTTCATATTTTGTGTTTTACTGCCATTTACCAAAAGGTCAGTCAGTCCGACAACAAAATGGCAATCGTAGGAATCCCACTACGATTGAATTCTGGGGATCCTTCGGAAAATTGAGGTATCTGAAACTGTATCATTCTGGTACTGAATATTGCGAGGCCGATCCTGATTCTGTGTTATTGAAACTAAAGGACATTTCACACAATATCTCCACCATCTCCCCACCATTCACGAATCATTAATTACGCAAATAAACAGAAACATTTGGAGTATACCTCAGTACCTATATATTTATTTTATGAAAATGCTGAAGGAAGTTTATTTGGTAATTTGAATAATCCAAAAGCAACAGTTTTGTTGATTTCATTGAAACCACTGGTGTGTTTGAAACTTTTTGAAATTGCCAATAAACTTCACATCCATGTAACTGTTTTCCCCAGGATTATGCTATAAAATTGTATGTAAGGGTTAGGTAATATTACACTTTCAAAAACATTAATAGGAACTATATGAACCAAAAAACTATCAAAAACAAATTGAATATATTGCACAACCCGTAGTAAACTGTTTTATTTTCATTAGTGAAAAGTAAAGATTTTCGGAAGTTTTTTTTTTCTTATTGTTCCCTGGCTGGTCTACTAAATGTATAAACAATTCCAATCTATTTCAATATGCAAAAATAATGAATAATTCATCAAATATCTCAGACATATATTACAATTCAGACCGTTGAGTTGAACAGAGATTAAATGACCCGAAAATGGTCTCGAAAGTATTTTTTTTACATTGGATTTGTGGCAGACATTCGCAGTTATTTATCAGTAAAATAAATAGCAATCATTCAATGAATTACATTTATTGGTATAACTTGTTGACAAAAGTTGTAGTATTATACATACATTGATTCCACTGACGTTTCAGTAATGTATATTTGTCCAAATTTCATTTCATTCACCTAAGACGACATATGGAAACAATTCTACATTTCAGCAACGAAAGTGACGTGATCAGAAATATTCCACTCGCTGAGCTTGAAATGTAAAGCTTCAATGAAAACCATTTTTTTTCAATTTGCTGAATTGACTCATGTTGATAAATTTAGATTTTTAAGTGATTTTCGTTCAATTATTCGACCAGTTATCAGAAATCTGTAAGTACGGTTCTGTATTCCCTGCAAACATTTCTAATCATGCCCTGATTTTTATACCCTAATGGCGTCTTCATGGTGAGACTGGTGAGACCCGACTTTTTCCTAAAAACGGCTGAGTTTCGTAGCTTTGTGTTTATTAAGCTGTGTCGTAACTAGTGTGTTCTATGGCATAGATATTTTTTTTTTGTTTAATTCTTTATTTAACGTCGGCCTATTTCCGCTACCAAGGCCAATCACCGACGCCGGTGAGCACACTTCCCCCAACCGGAAATTTTGCCGAACCCTCTGGTATTCCAACCAGAGGTAGGGATCTTTAACGAGCCCAACATCCATGGACTCGGGACCGACGGCTTAACGTCCCCTCCGAAGGACGGCATATCCTCAATATATCTTGTGCTCATTGATGTATTGTCTGCGAGCTATGATATGCTACTTCGCTGCAGCTGTACGGGCTTTCGACATAGATACTTCAATATATAATACAAAGATTACAAAGATGCCTCCTAAGGTTGCTACCATGCCACCCACCCCGGCGACCCCGGCCACTCGTCATATGCTGTCATCTGTCATCGGATTGTTTCTGTCATCTGTCATGAAAATATTCAAAATATTTAATTTTTAAATTACCTAAAAAAAAAAATCAAATGGCTTAGATCCAGTCTATATGCTATATATATAAGATATAAGAATAATTGAAATATTTGGGATAAACTTACGTCGTACTGGTTGCCAGTGAATCGGTCTAAAGTTTCAGAATTTCAGATGCAAATAAAAATTTTTGACGAAAGTAATGATAGCCTTATAGCCCCAATTCCGGGTCGAATATCTGATGTCAATTCTCCCAAAAAGGATATTTTAGCTGATGTAAGTTACCTCTAAGCTATTTTTTATCTATAAATATATATATATAATAAAATCTTGATAGGCCCTTTGGAATTTGTATCAGGTCCTGTTGAAGAGCATTGAATGTTTTGATTCCATAATTTTTTTAAAGCTTGGTTTTATTCCACGCATTATCTTAAGTCAAGTGTAGAGGTCAACTGATGTTTTGTAGACATAGCTATGCAGAAGGAAATTGATAAAATTTGCTACAAATATTTGTTCATTTAAAATTTTGAAATTTCTGTTGACACAATATACAATATTTCCATTGACGTCCGATCTGCGAAGATATGGTCTTTGGATTCTGTTTTATGGGACTGAGTTCATGGAAGTGATTGCAATAAAAATGAGCGATCGACTTGAATGCGAGCAATTGGATAGTCTAAGGTTCATTGATTTTCAAATACATGAAACCTGAGGGGAAATCCTTTTTATTAGACCAGAATGTTTAGTAATGCAATCAAAGATAGATATGCCTACGGAAACATCTCTTATTCTTGAATATTCTATGCATTCTCATTATTGAATTGATGTTTATGTTTTTCAAAATAAAATTCAGTATTAGATGCTATTGTTTCTAACTCATTGTGTATCTATGTGAAACTGAATTTGATGGTATGTTGTGAAATCAGGACATTCAAAAATATGGTTTTCTGTTAACCAGCTGATGCCCCCCTTTGAGGAGGTCAATCCTCAGAAGTCTAAACTTGTATGAACATTGAAATAATGATCCCGTCAATCCCAGCACAATGGTTCCATGGCGGGGAATCGAACCTCATGCTGACCACTACACAACCAAGAACAGTAAACTCCATATCATTTGATCTGTTCTCTGGCAGTTTGTCATGAGAAGATCAATAGAAATTGTTTCAGAATAACATTTTTGGCTTCATAAAGTCCAATATTTGAAGAGAGTGCTAGCATATGGAGAAAATAACAGCTGATTCGGCAGAAGTTGAGGCTTGATGCTTGTGAACAAATATTAATGAAATGTGGAATTGTTGGACTGAAAACAGGAAAAATTAAAAGTATAAGATACATCAGTTAGTGTAGTAGAGCTCTCTATTACCAGATAGCCAGGGCGATTGTGAACATAAAGTAGTAGTAGAGGCTCAAAGAGTTGAAATTTTGTGATTTTCTCCACCTACAAATTATTATAACTCCTTATACTCCTTCATAATATTTTTTATTCAGCGGCGTATGTGGTATATATATCTGAAATAATATGTATATGCAGTAATTTCTTTTTCAATATTTATGTTTCCTAACTGAATAATTATAGCAAGTCAAAAAGATACATACAGTCATAAAATCTCAAAATATGATATGAGGTATATAAACACGAACACACATAATCATAAAAGAATAATGAGTGCATAAAACAACATACAGCAAGGCAAAATGAAAGATTTCAAAAAAACATATTTCTTGTCACAATTTTCAAAATAATTGATAACGATTATAAGTAGTAACAATTGTTCATTCTCAAGAAACTACAGTTTATATCTAGGGGACATATACAATACATAT
The DNA here is from genome assembly GCA_032362365.1 of Zygogramma bicolorata. NCBI lineage: Eukaryota > Metazoa > Arthropoda > Insecta > Coleoptera > Chrysomelidae > Zygogramma > Zygogramma bicolorata. Next base: position 18,090 of record JAVJAQ010000099.1, read on the forward strand.
ATTAAGCTACATCAGAATTGTGTATTACTCGAAAACGAAAAAAAAAAAATAAATAAGTGAATACATTTTCAAAATGATTAATTAACGCTTGAGAGAAACTTAGAATTTGGTCATTTTAGAAAAACATTTTATTCCAGTGGAAAATTCAGTCTTAAGATTTTTAGTTAATGAATTGTTGAACTGCCTTGTTTTGTGATTATGTACACTATTAGATTAAAAAAATTTAATTATAGAAGTTTCTCATTAAACTCAAAACTGATAGAGACTATTTTCATAAGGCACACAAAGATCTTTATTATTTCTTTTCTTCACATCTGAATTAAACTAGAAGCTGAATTCTAGGTGGAATTTGTAGTCCTTGCGAACAGTTGTGTATCCCTTTTATCCATATCATATGTAGATTCTATTTGAAATTGTTGAATTCATATTTTAAGAGCTGACATTTCTCATATTATGTTTTTTGTCCGTTTTATATTGATTCATATTATGTTTTAGATCGATTTTTCACACTCAATTCAATTGTGACTTTTTCAACAATGTATTTTACGGAATGGGCCTGTACCCGTGAATAAATAAGTTAATGAATTTAAAATTAATATTTCGTATAAATTGGCCCATATGTAGGTATACAGTTTGAGTTATTTTTTGTTTATAAAAGAATCGCGATATTTGACCTTTTCCAAAGTCCGCCATTGCTTTTTGTTCCCAGTTCGATGTGGCAGACTTGTGATTCAGTGCTTCACTACACAAGGGCCGGTTGTTTAAACTCCAATTATTCTCCAGATTGACGATAAAGTAGACTTCTGACATAATTTGCATGCATTTTCTGTCAGATTCTTCTTCTTAATCGCCACTTTGAGATCAATTGTAGATTGTACAACCCACCCTATCCAGGTTTGTACCTTAAATTTTTTTTCTCCAGCTGTCCCTCACTCTTAGGATCATCAGACTCTCAAAGGTGATTTTAACTGAACAAATTGCAATTTTTCATATCAAAATTCGTTGAAAAATTGAAAGCAGAATGTGCTGTCACTAAATGCATCAATTTTAAACGTGAAACGTTGATGTCGCTTATCAATTTGTTATAAGTATGGAGCTTTGTATAGCCAGTGAAACTCCCAATATAAAATTTTCAATTTTAGATCTGATTTTGTCTAATTTTAATTATTTAATTAAATTATAACCTAAATATATGATTCATGCTATTTTTTGAGAAAATTGATTCAACACAAAATGAAAATGAACTACCACAAAAAAAAGGTGGAAGGTAGAAGAATAGCTAAATTAGAGGGTCATGTTATCTCGAATCCAGTTTACAAAAAATTTAACATTTTACTGTGTCAAATTGAGAAATAAAATTGGGTATTCTTTCTGCTTATGTGTTTTATTTCATTTAATATATTTCGAGAAACATTTTACATTTCCCTCTTGAAAACTTCTTTACATTTCCCTTTCGAAAACTTCCTATGTAATGGACACCTTTATATATATTTACAGAATGGCAAATTTTTCCTAATTATCGAATCGGAGTATTTCACACGATTAGCACAAGCACAACTTGAATTAATTCCAGAAGTACGCGACAATACGCTTAATCAACACCTACCGAAGCACATCGTTTATTGATGAGAAATTACAAAAATTTTGTAGAAAAAATAGAATCATAAATAATTCTCGATTCTCTTAGTCAAATTTTTAATATGTTGAATCGAATAATTATCGTATTCATTTATAAATTGATAGCCAAATTATTTTTAATAGCAAAAATAAAAACAGAGTTCAAGTATTCTCTTAGGTCAATAACTATTGATAATAATTCGTGTATCCTGTTCCCACCTCAAAGATAATTTCAATTCTCGATGATGGTTCAACGTGAATATCATATTTTATATGCAACAATATTTATATTCTGACTGAATTTTTGAGCCTGTTTTATCGAATTCGATTTCGTTGTTTCGACGCTGATAGATGACAGGGGGTCTGAATTATCAATTATAATGTTACCAAAGGTCAGATGTTATCAATTTCGACCTTACTAGAAGTGTATAAAGCGAGCCTTGATAATGATAAAGGATCATTCTAGTTAGTGGAATATTTATTGTAGCATTACAGTTTTCATTTTGGTGCTTTATAATTGTTGAAACGCGGTCATCCTTATGTTACTCTTTTAAACTTCTTGGTTTGGATACATCAATGCAGTTCTTGAGAGTAGAGATGATGACTATTGTTGAGAAATTTCGCGTTAACCCGATTTATTATTCAGACTACTCCGATACGTTATAGATTGTCTGAGTTACTTTCACTCTACCGGACCAATTCATTAGGCAAATATCGAATAAAGAGATTAAAAACTTCCTGAGAGTTGAAGATTTGGTCTTTTGTACTTAAAATGGATAGTATTACAAGTGTAAGTCTTTGATAACATTTTGAATTCTACAAAACTAATCAGTGCAAATAAATCCATGTTATACTAGCGAAATGTTCTAACCACTTTCAGTTATTTTGAATTCGTATGTATTCAATTGTCGATTATTTTAATATTCAATATCCCTTTCAGCATCCCTTACTGAAAGCTTTCCTGGCTGGGTCGTTATCTGGAACAATTTCAACGGTACTGTTCCAGCCTCTGGATTTAGTCAAAACACGTTTGCAAAATCCTACGCCAGCACTAATCAAGTGAGTATTTGACAAAAAGATAGTATTGTATTCATATTTTTTATTTAAAATATCAGAAATGAAGTTTCTCGATATCAAATTCTAAAATAGTGGTATTGCGGCCTGCATGAATTTAGTTACGATTGATGAAATTTCACATTAAATTCGTTCAAGTTATTACAGTATTTACTGTTAAGATTTTCTGGGCATGTTTTTGAGATAAAAATGAGGCTTGCTCATGAACTTGTCTCTTTTCTATAGATATTTTCACGGTTATCAATCGTTCCACCCTTGGCAAATCTACACGGATGACCTGAAAAAGGTTTTTCCTGAGGCTTACAAACTTCAAAAATTCTAAGTGAATGTTAATTCGTATCTCCTGTCCCTTGATTCACGCGGTGTCCTTTGAACATTACAGGGCTTCCCTTTCGTGTGAATCTGCATTAAAAATAACGTGGGTCAAAAATGTATCCCCTCCGAGATACAGTTTTTCCGTTTAAAAAAAAACCATTTTATTTAAAGTAGTTTTTTGTATTCGAATGGAGTTGGGTGGATGGTGTTTATTTATCTTTCGGATTTTGTTTTTGAGAAAAAGGCCTCTTCACACCATTATATTTTACTAATGAATTCGGAAATAAAAATCTTATAGAAACTGCAGGAACAGGAACAGGAATCAAAAACGTGCAAAACACCCTTTATGTATTCTGATATAATTTAAAATTTGTATGTCTTAGGGAAAAACAACCCCCTATAATCTTCATGGATAGTTTTGTAACACCATTGCATATAAGATCATATTCATTTTTTAGTCAACATGGAACTGTCAACATGTTATCAGTTTTCTCGAACATACTACAACAAGAGCATATACGTGGATTATGGAGAGGAATGACACCGGTAAGTAATTCATAATTCTCAGGGTATGGTTTTAAACTATTCAAACTTATAGTTATGTGTTCCAGAACCAACTGATTCTATCAGATTCATAAAAAATTGGTGACATTTTGGAATACGAATTTCCATATGGGTTGGTTTCAAATGAGTTTATCCACGACTATTGTATAATTTACCCACTATACTTCTATTTGCTCGACCTCAGTGATACCCATTATTCACTAGTGAATAATGAGTCATTACTCACTACTGTCAAATACTTCCTTGATTCAACTATAATATTATATTGTTTTGCTACAATCAAAATTTAAAATTTAATCGTGTAAACTCCCAAATATTTTCCATTCAGTTCTTTACCTACATATGAAAAAAAGAAGGCAAGGAGCATCTACTCTGATACTCAAGAGTTATCAGCGACTAGGAATGTGCGTGTCATATTGAAATAGATTTTGAGCCGAAACAAATATGACTGAAACCTGTATTGTTTGAAATATTTGTTAGACTAAAATAATAGTGTTTTTAAAAATATATTCGTAATGTAAAAAAAAAATCCAATAGAAAAACTTCAACAATTTTTTTTATTGGTCGTGGATAAAGTATATAGTATTTTACTCGCGTATAATGGCTATTATTCTCTCGCTGATTTAGGCCACTCGCCTGCGGCTCGTAGTAGTAAACTTTACGTCGTGAATAATTAGCTGACGCCCCTTATAAACGTTTACATTCAACATATTTTGTTCCATGTCCAATTGCTGCTTTCATACAAAATACATATGAAATATTAACTCAAAACGTATTTGATTAGCTGATTTCAATCATTTTATAAGAAATTGGATTTTCCTAATATATGAATAATTGTTAGAATGTCAGCTATTTATTCTACAATTATTGGTTGATGCGTTTTTGTAGAATATAACTGATAACTGATTGTACTGCTCTCTATATCAATAGAGATAATAAAACAATTTAGTTATTACACAACTATTACCACACATCTCATGCATGCCTCAAATAAATAACCTTTGCTTTCGATCAATATGAAATATAATTAATTTGGTAAAAATATCCTATCTTATCAATATACTCAAATTTGTTTGTGTTGATTTTAAGTGGCATGGTTAGATGTATAACTGAAATACAGTCCCTGGGTGTGGCTTTTGGCTTTTTGTTCTGCAATTAAAAGGAAAAAAACATTAAAAAAAAATTACTTCCTCAAAACTTCCCTCTCTCCACAAAAATATTCATGTTCTCTAACAGCTACTGGAATTTTGTGTTAATGTCAATCATAAAGGATTTTTAGGAAGTATCACCTCGATCCAATTTTAGAAAGTATCAATTTAAATAGCAAATGTGATATGGTCAATTTTTCTGATCTCTTAATTGGCATGAGAAGTTTATTTTTCAAACACCAAATATATCTATATTTAGATTATATTTCAGAATCTTGTCAATGTAAGTGATGTAGGGAATAAAGACTTATGTGCACAAAAAAATTATTAGAATTTCAAGTTCAGGTTTTGATGAGATATTTTTCAAAGGAATGAAAAATTAAGTGTTCGTGGTAGATTTTCATGTTTTCAATTGGAAGTAAACTGAATAATTTATTGTCCCGAAATTAGCACTCTTTTCATCTTACAAAACTTTTCTATGCACTGGTATTCTCTATGTATAAAAAAAACGCACCGTGTGGTTTCCTCTATACATATCATTTTTTTTTCAATATCAGCAAAGTTGGCATATTCAAAGTCGGGAACCCTTTTTAATGAACACTAGTCATATTCATATACTCGAAGGGTTGTATAGATTCATAATTAACGATGATCTGAAAATAATATAATGCTTTTATTTCCTGATTTTGCTAGGTACAATGAATTTTATTGACCATTTATTGCAGATATCTAGAATTACCCTTGAAAATAATGCTTAGTATTCAGTTTTCTAATAATATCGTGAAAATATAAAAACTGTATATAAAATAAATACTATATTTTTTTCTCTTCCAGTCTTTAACAAGATGTGTTCCTGGTGTTGGCCTGTACTTTTGTTTTTTGGACTACATGAAATCACATTACCTGGAAGGTAGAACACCTAATCCTGTGGAGTCTGTATCAATGGGAGTCATCGCTAGGGCTATGAGCGGAGCAGCTTTAATACCTATCACTGTAGTGAAAACTAGGTAATGCCGGCGTATTTTATTCATTACACATGTTTTTATCAATTAAACAAAAGAGGAAATCCGAGAAAATTAATTTAGTGAAAAAATTCTGATGAAAAATTTTTTCTATTTAATTAGGTTTGAAAGCGGCGTCTATGGGTATGATGGGGTCTTTACTGCCCTGAGAGAAATCTACCGTTCTGAGGGAATCAGAGGCATGACTTGCGGATTAGTACCGACCCTATTTAGAGATGCCCCGTTTTCAGGCCTCTACCTAATGTTCTATACACAGTCAAAACAAATGGTTCCTGAAGGTAATTTCTTTGAAATGTTTTTATTTTGATTTGTTCGGCGTCTTTTTAAATATCTAAATCGAAAAATTGAAAAGACGGAACTTTTCAAATTTATTTTCCTTACAGAACTGCTGAATTCTAATTACTCGTCACCAGTCCACTTTACTTGCGGGGTGGTAGCCGGGATTTTAGCTTCTGTCGTTACTCAACCTGCAGATGTCCTCAAAACCAAAATGCAGCTCTACCCAAACCAATTCAATGGCTTGTGGTCTGTAGTTATTTACGTTCATACCAAATACGGTTTACCAGGGTATTTCAAAGGCATGGTGCCAAGGATGTTGAGACGAACCTTGATGGCAGCAATGGCTTGGACAATGTATGAGAAGCTGTCACACAAGATGGGGTTGAAGTAGTACATATTATGTTTTGTGGGATAGGTTTGACAGCCCAGCCTACATTTGGATCATTGATAATACCTGGCAGATTTTTTCTGAAGAGATGAAATACTGCAATGATATGAAAAAAAAAAGGCTAAATCGTGGTGGAAGCAAATTGAACATGAGCGATAATTATATGCAGGAATGATTTTTTGGATTTAGTTGAAGAAAAAATTTGTGAGAAGCAGCCAGTACACAATGCTTGAATGATCTATTATTCTGTACTACTTCATTGATCACCAAAACATTATTTTTATTAGGGATGACACAATATTGTATTACATCGAATTTTGCAGTATTGTTTCATAGTGATATGTGACATGTGTTATTAGTTTTTATGTACATATACCAGAAATATATAATTTTAATAAACAATCGTTTTCACTATTGTAATTCAAATGATTTGATCAAACAAATTTCCACTCTGAATGATTATCTGAAGAAAATTGACTTTGATTTCTTAAGTTCAATCCATCTATAGAAAGCTTCAACACACACACGAAAAACTTATTGAATGTATAGATTTCATCCTGTAAAATTATCTCATTGTTGATAATTATGATCAGCGATCTATTGGATTAGATTAGATAGAATGCTGAAAGTGTTTCTGAGCATTGATCTAGCCTATTTTTGGAATACAGGCTCTCTGTGTGGGGCTCAGAATCGTTATATACATTAATAATAATCACTTTATTCCATAATACTTTAACAGTGTGGAACGAATATGTATAAATAAATAAATAAAATAAAAAAAAAATCAATTATAAAAATCTAAAACACAATAAAATTCTTTTTCTGATGAATACTGATTGAATTTCAGTTTGAATTGGTTTTTTGGCAGTTTTCTGAATTCTTTGGGAACATTGTTCAAAATTCTTAAAACTTGATTAACAACATTTTTCTGAACTTGGGCATATCGTGTTTGTTGTAATTTAAGTTTTGTATATCTGGTGTTGTAAAGATTTACTGTTTCATATTTCTTCATGAATTCTTCATAATTTTTCATTGCAAAATATGCACATTCATATATGTGGCAGAGTAAGTATTCCCTGTTCCTTGAAGACTTCCTTGCAACTGTCTCTTCTTTTAAGGTGAAAGATACTTCTTATGCAGGATTTTTGTATTGTGAAAATTCTGGTAATTTCAACAGAATTTCCCCAAAATATAATTCCATACTTCATTCTGGAATATATATAAGGGTAATATGCTTTGATGGCTGCATTTTGGTTAACGAATAATTTAATTGTTCGCAATGCAAATGTAAATGACCGAAGTTTCTTTGTCAAGCTATTAATATGTTCTTTCCAATTTAGCTGGGCATCAATTTCAATACCAAGAAATTTTGTATGTTGACATGTTTGAATTGTTTTATTCTTATGGGTAATTTTCAGTGTCGGTTCCTTTCTAAAACTGAACTTGATAGCACTCGATTTTAGAATATTCAGTTTGAAATTATTTGCATTATTCCATTTTTCCAGAATTTCTAGAGTTCCAGGAATTGAATCTAACAAATTGTGATTGGATTGTTTCCGTATTATTAATGAATTATCATCAGCAAACATATTCACCATTTGAGATACTGCTTGTGGCAAATCATTGGTATACAAGAAAAATAAAATCGGTCCTAAAAGCGATCCTTTAGGTACTCCACGTTCAACTGTCATCCATATCGATTTGTACTCTTGAACTCCTTCAGTTGACGTCTCCCTAGTAGATATGATTTTAAGACATTGAAAATATTGCCTCTGAATCCCATTATTTCTAATTTTGCCAGTAAAATTTCATGGTCTACATTATCAAAAGCCTTCGATGAATCGATGAATATTCCCATTATTTTCTGGTTTTCATTGAGACCTTCAAGTATGTCATTCAAGGTGATATATATGCTTCTCAGTGTAGACCTTCCTTTCAGATAGGCACTTTCCATTTTTGAAATGATATCAAATTTTTCTAAGTAATCCAAAATTCTTTTGAGTAAGGCTTTTTGAAAAATTTTTGCGACTGTTGAGATCAAAGCTATAGGTCTGTAATTTGAGATTTCAGTTTTACTGCCTTTTTTGTGCATTGGTTTGATCACCGTTACTTTTAATTTTTGAGGAAATGAATCATGTTTGAAACAAATTTATGATATATGACAAAGGTCTACACAACTCATCTGTACAATATTTCAATAATTTTGTTGGGATTTCATCATATCCAACTGCAGCTGTATTTTTCAATGAGTAAATAATATTGAATGTTTCCTCTGGGGTTGTTTCATTCAGGAAAATTGTATTACTATTTTTGGTAACTTTTTTCTATATTAAATCTGATACAAAGCAATTCATCTGGTTGGTGATGTTTCGCTTCACAGACCACCGCAGAAAAGTCTCTGCGATTTATCAGTTTTCAATGGATTTTTTCAATGACACTGTTCTTTGAAATAACACGAATCATTCAACCTTTGTCAGTGCAGTCTTCCCAACCGTTTCGGTGAGTTAGGAGACCTGTCGAACCTCTCTCGAGGGTCATGTTTGAAGAAAGGAGTTGAGCTTCAAAAACTGAAAACTAGTCATTCAAACTAGTAAAAGATAATTTATATCTTTTGTCTTGGTTGACGCGACGTTTTATTGGTTTTACATTTGGTATGACCCCAAAGCTAAAAAAAATACAATTGAAGAGTAATCACGACTGACAAGTTTCCTGTCGCCAATTTTGAACCTTGGAGAACTGTACACCCAATGTTATACTTTATCTTTGTATTTCATACAGTTGAAAAAAAGAGTGAAAAACATTCAAATATAACTTCCCTTCTCGACTGGTTAATAGTCCCACATTAATAAATATTCCTAAAGAGACCTAATGACTGCACCTCAGCAAGGTAGGGTGGATCAGAAAAACCTGTGCACTTAAGTAAGGTCAATTCGCGTCCCATCTACCTAGCAAATAGCACGGTGTATTTCGGAAACCGCCACCTATAGCTTTACCCTCTATGTAGATCTGTCATTTTCGGTTGTGATGTTCTGCAAATTGTCTAACCCTACAATTTTCAATTTATGGGTATTGCTGCGATCTTTCTGGGTTCTGGTAATACAGCAATAAACTATTTTTATAGGTAATCTATTTGTTTAAGCAACGAATTATAGGAAGTTTTCATAGCAGTTACCAGACAAAACAGGAATTCAGTTTCATTCCAGAAACGGTTTGAAGGGCCAAAATTTTCGCTAGTTTTGGACCACTTTCTCTCTCTACCTCTCGAGGTTTTCTTTACCTTTGAAGTTTCCGAACGAAACCTCAGTATCTCACGTTGACACGGGAATATGCATAAAATTTACCTTGTCTGAAATATTTTTTCTCGAATCATTATTATCCTCACATTATGATCTGAAAGTATTTTCATTACACAGTTATTATTCAACCCCACAACATATTACATGAAAGTGAAAGAATTAGGGAGGGAAATTCAATTTCACAAAACGTGTCACCTCTGGTCGAAAGGAAATTTCACGTCAAAGGACACAAAATGAACATATTTTGCATCAAATCTCGATTTGAACCAACTTCCGAAAACCTAAAGAAAATTCGATCTAACGTTATTTTCGATACGTGTGTTTTGTGAAGTCTTTGTTATAGTCTAAGAGCTGCGGTGAACATTTTGGAGTGGGTTCTTGAGGAACTACAAAAATTTATGTAATTGTCCTTGAAAGACATCCCAAATGGAATAGTTGAGGTCTGGCTGGAGGGTAGCAGCCTCTTACCAACCCTTATTTATTCAAGGGAAGTTTCTCAATTGAAAATGTTTTTGAGGCGTTTTGAAATTTTCATATCTTCAAGTTGAATGATTAAGCAATTTAGAAATAATACTGATTAGTTTGGTCTTAATGGATGGATGAGCATAACCTGACTATCATACTTTGGGCATAAATGGGAAATGTGATAGGGTTATTTTTAATATACGTGTATATATATACTTCATTATTGTGCACGATACCTATCAATAAAATTTATTATATTTAAAAATGATTTTGCTCATAAGTACTATGATTACCATTATTATCACCGATATTTTTGCATTGCAAGATTATTATAATTATAAGGAATGAAATCATTCATTTTGCTCGGAAATTATTACTAAGAGTCCACATGGGAGCTGTAGGCCACGTGATCGCAGCTTTCTTGAGCGAGAGGTGCAGCCGATAAAGGCTCTCTCTCGCACCACAAGCTACGCATAATGCTGTTTGCTAGCACTTATAGCACTTTCTTGATCGTCTGGCAGGCAGAAATTCCATAAAATTGACATGGCTTTCTGGGATTATTTGTCTCTAAATGTCTATATTACTCTCCCAGAATGCCAGCGTGCCTAAACATTTTTACAATAATAAAAATTTCCCTATTAGTGCCTCAAGAACCTAGTTAAAATTATTCACCAGCCCTCCTACTATTATTGGGCATCACGACTATCAGCTAATATAGCTGAAAAATTACATTTTGTAAATGAAAAATATTCAAAAATACTATTCTGAGTTGTTACAAAACAGGATCAGGAAAGACTATTTTCTCTTGTATTTTGACATTTGCCATGAAATACAGGCAGTTTACCCTGAAAAAGAATTTTTCATCAAAAATGATGTTTTAGAATCTGTATACTTCTTCGAAGGGACACACTTGACATGTTGAGTCTTATTAAATGCACTAGGAGGTTTTTTTTGATGAGAATACACTTTAAGAAACTGAAATATTATTTTGATCAGATAAATATTCGTATTTATTCTAATACTTACAAAATGTACAATATTATTTACAATAAATTTACAACTTAGCTATTAACAAATAAGACTTGAGGAATGCTATATGAACTCGAAACCCTCGTATTTCACATCTGCTATATGCATATCATCCATTAATATATCTCCATTGATGGTGAATGCAGTGATATAAGTAGATGTGTTGCCTTCCAGTTCTTCAGTTCGTAATGCAACTATGACGTGGTCCTCTGATGTGGGAACAAACTTAAAACTGGAAAAGCCCCTGGTAGGTCTCGAATTTGGAATCTGCAATGAATTGATACATCCATAATTACCACTAAATTGTGAAATATACCGGATGAGTAAAATCAGAGTACATGCATGGCGATAACGAAATTGTTGAGAATTATAGAGGTTAATACATGTTTCTGTTTTCTTTGTTTCCATTTCCGAAACTACTAATCATTAATTTGACCTTCCATGGTGTTGAGAAATCTAAGCTAACTTTCTTACTGTAAGAAATATAATGATAAAGGAATTCGATTTGTTTTTTATTTCCACATGGGTTTGATTGAATTAATTTTCAAAAAGTGTTTGCACTTTGTCATTGCACTTTTTGATGGTCTATTGAAAATTGCCGAAGGAAAAATTTTACAGGATTTTCAAATATGGACCCTTGCATTTTTAAAAATTTGTATTTGGAGAACAATGAAGGCATCATATATCATATTCTGAAAGTTCAAAAGACATGTTTCGTGGCCCTTTTCATTGTTATAATATTAACCCTCGTAAATTCCTTTTTCAATATGACATGAGAAATGCCCAAAAAATTTTTCGAAATTTGCGAAATATCTTATATTTACTGATGATGAATTAATTCTTTTGAAGCGAATGAAATGAATATATATCAAAATAGTTGCAAACAGTTTTTGTAAATCTATTCAATTAGGCCAGATATAAAAAAGAAACAAACATCAAGTTTTAAAAATTTTTCTGCATTTTTCTTTCTTCAAAAGTAAGGTGGATAGCTAAAATCTCTCAACGTCATTATAATGGGTTCTATAATATGCAACTTTGACTCCATTTAACCTTCTAAGAGTTACAGTTTTCCAGATCCCCATACACCGACTCAAATTTTACTCACCCATTGTGATATAAAAAACAATTACTTGAATTTCATAATAGATTGAAGAGGTTTTGTGAGGTTCACCAGTTGCCAAAAATCGGAGAAATACGGAGATTTTGTTTTCCTAAGTTCACAAAAACATTTTGAAATAGTTCCGAAATAAATATTACCTTTACTAGACGGACGTCATACATTTGAGAATCAGCCGAGATCAGAACAGAGCATCCTCTATGTTCATCTAAAGATTCGTTATAAGTTTCTTTACTGCATCTTCTTGGTAGAAAAAACCAACGCTGATGTTCATTCGACCAGACGCCACTCTCGTGAATCATATAACCTGGCCATTTTATACCAAGTACTTCTCGAATTCTTTTATACTCTGCAATCCAACTGATGTGATTCACCTGCGAAGTATAGCAACATCAACTGGAGGAAATGAGATTATACTTTAGAAATAAGAAACTCGCATATATATATATATATATATATATATATATATATATGTATACATGTATATGTATATATACATATATATATACACACACACACACATATATATATACACATATATATATATATATATACACACACACACA
>JAVJAQ010000100.1:0-196917 GCA_032362365.1 Zygogramma bicolorata
ATTCAAACATGCAAATATTCAGACCTTCATTTTTATTATAGCAGATGTTTGTTTTGTCTTTATTCACAATTGAATTATCTCAGATCTATAAATGTACAACCAGAACATATTCGATATCAGCCTCTAGATGTCACTCTATTATTCTTCGTATCGGGTACAAATGTTGGTTTCAGGTTAGTCTAGTAACACTCCAACTTGACCTCGGAGTCTTGAAGGTCCGAGTCCTTCCATTTTATTCCTACAAGGAAATACAACTATAGAGTTAGATGGATCTATTTTCAGTCCCTTCTCGTCGAGTACATGTATTCTCTTACCATACTTGCCTTAGGCTAAAAAAGACAAGCATAGTACATGAATCCATGCTATGGTCTGGTGACCACTTCCACATCTATAGACCTGTCAAAGGGTTCAAACGTCGATACACTTATAGGTCTGAATAGGTATTCATGTCCAAATTTCACATGTTTGTGAATAAAACTGGTAAATGCAAGCATATTGTTGATTCTGGGAAGAAGGTTTGTTTCCCTCAAATTTACACTGACACCACTAACAACTCATAGATATTATTTTTTCAAGCGAATGCCCTGCAGTGCTGGAGTTGCTCCAGCGATATCGACCCACAATGTAGGGATACCTTCAACCAGTCCGAGATTTTGTCAAGAAGAAATGGGGATTCATTGTATAACAATTTACAACAAAACTATGAGAGGCAACAAAACGATCCCAACTTATACAACCAGAGACAGTACGATTTCAACAATCAGAGACAATATGATCCCAACTTCAATCGAGGACAGGGGCCCTTCAATCAGAACTTCAATCCCAATTTCAATAATGGGCGAATACCAAGGCTGGAAGTGTGCGACGAAAATGAAGCTAGGAACAGGAGAATGAAGAATGTTTGTATGAAGGAAATCGTAAAAGGTGAGTTGAAACAAAATCTATCACCCTCCAGAACTAGCATATGCTAAACATTGTTTTCACAACCAGAATCTGCAGTATTTTCGAATGTCTAAAACTGAGATATGATCAGCTATAGACAGATCAGTATAGCGGGGTACTGATATTCAAATTCTGGCAATCATGATGAATAACGATAACAATGATAAATAAATAATGACAGGGTGGAAATATGCTTCGGTCATTGTCACGAATATTGATAGCTCATAGAGGTGTGTCGATACTCATCACATTTCGCTGTGGAGCATAGAAATCAGGAAACTATCAAGTATATTACCAAATTGTAGCAGACGAATTGTGATAGATGAACAGAGGAGTTGATATGTGTCGCTTGCTTTCAAGGCACGATTCATATCAAATCTTCTGGCCATCTATCATAATTTGTTTTCGATAAGAGGACCTTGTCAACCCACAGTTGATGAGGCACAAAGCCAGAAATAGCTAGCTATCTTGTGGTGGGCATTTCGAATTGAATATATATATAGGTATATTTATATATATATATATATATATATATATATATATATAGGGAGAGAGAGAGAGAGAGAGAGAGAGAGACAGAGAGAGAGAGAGAGAGTTGGAATATATATATATATATATATATATATATATATATATATATATATATATAGGTATGCGGATTACTCTTCAAATATTCAATCAAACACGTGTTTCGAACACACGATTAATAGATGTTTACAGTGCGTTTCACTTCCAACTTTCATGAATTTTATTCTCTATTTCTTCTTCTCAGATTGATACGGAGAAAAATAGAGCAGGGTAGTTTTCGGTTATTCAGTAAATCACACAGTACGTACCTGTTTCAAAGATCGGGTTCTGATTTACCAAATTTTTTTAAAATCATGTCATACTTAGTTCATTATCCTAGTTTCGTTACAATTAAAAAGTATTTTATTCAAAAATATGTCTTTCGGTGGCAAACCATTGGGAAAAAGTGCGAATTGGAAAAAGGAACAGATATATTCTTTCTGTTGGTTGCCTAGATACCATAACTAGTAGGTGAAGTCTGCTTGTTCCACGAATACATCAACCGACCCATTAGTACCCACTGTAGGTTTTCTGAATTGTCTACGGTTGTAGTACCAAGTGCGCCACCAAAAAAATCACCAAGTCTCCACAGAGCGGTAAGATAATTTTCAGAAATATTACATTTCAACGAATTGAGATATGTTATTAGCTGAATTAAAGCCCAGAATCATCAACCTATTGAACCACCATCTGTGGAGCAACAGTAATTGTAAATTTTCGTGCTCTCATGGAATTGCCGTCAATTTCTGTGGTTGGCAAAATGTTCACTGTAATATATCTTCCTGGGGAATCTTCACTTCAGTTTTTTCAATATTCTACGATTAAAATTACTAACAAAAAATTGTAATTTTTCTCTCAATTTTCTTAATGGATTCTTCATCTCTCCTACTTATATCTTCCAGTAAATAATCATCTCTCATTATTATATTACAGAATGATATTACAGAATTGAACACCTCTGACCGTTGTGTCTACATACAATTAACGATGTGATTTCCAAGATACCTCTGAGCGTGGTGATGTGAATGAAACGTAGGAATAGTTAAAAGGTCGTTGATTGCAACAACTTTCACTTCGGTCAAATGTGTTCGAAACTAGTTTCTGTACGTACACGTGTTGAATATTCGAAAGTATATTCATTTAAGGATCATCCGAGTTTGAGATAGTAATTTCAGTAGTTCTAATATTTGTGAATGAATACCAGGATGAAAGAAATGTACTTCTGCTGAAATTCTCAACTGAAGAAAGTTTTATGAAATCACAACATATATCTCTTCCTCAATCAAGAATATTATAATGCTTAACTGTGTTCCAAATTGAAATCCGGGCGACGCTAGCAGAGTCCATTCTTGTTTTCCACTGGATCTGTAGACTATATACAGAACAAGTCGTTCCAGAGATACACATTGTTTCGACAAACAGTCAGATTCCACGTCATAAACTGTAAATCCCGGACAACCCTTGTTCGCACAAGCCCTTAATAAATTTTAAAAGGGTTTTTGTATAATGTTTTCCCCAAAAAACGTCCCTCAATATCAAATTCAGGTAGGATGTTGTCCCAAGATGGACATATGTAGGACTTCCAAAACATACACTTTTGTAACAGGTTTGATGGGCGAAAATATGAGAACTGCTAGGAGTATTCGTTACACCTCACAAATGGGCAGACAAAGCAAGGCATTCATATGGTAGAATTCCAAGGCATGAATTTTTTCTTCAGAAATCGAGCTTCGAGCCGAGGAAAGCCATTGTTTGAATAGAAAAATCTACTGATAACTCAGGAACGGCTGTACCTATTTCAGAAAGTGAACCAGTGTCGTTGAGATAATCAAATTACCCATCAAACGAAGTATTACAAGTCCCCCTTTCTATTAAAAGATGTTGATACCTCTCTCTTTCGGGAACGAGTGACGTAACTTTAATATGTTATCAATTTCATCTGAAGTCGAATTTTGATTCAGTATTCGTTTCTCTAACACAATAATAAGAAGAGAACTATTGAAACAAACTGATTTGCAGTGACATTTTTGTGTTTTAGAAGGGAATTTCTGCCCTTTGGTGAGAACTGTTAGGGGTGCACTACTCATGCCAAAATTCACTTCGTTTGATTCTAAATCTACACATTGTTTCGCTTCATTCATAAATGGCAACTCATTGGATAAGATGAAAGGGGCCTCTCAACATCCGCTCTGTGTTGTTTGTCCTTCAGGAATGTATATGAAAGATTTTTGATACTATAAAAGCCTTTTCCATTTATGCAAAAACATGTATTCCAGAGTTTGATTTTTAGATTACGTCATGTGATACAATGGATGAGTACATAACACAAAAAATATATTTCAACTCATATTCAACTCGTGCTTGTATTACCACAATATTTCTGAACACTTTCAGTTCAGAAGTTGGAATGTCGTCAATGTGACCTGACGATTGTACCCCTCAGAATCAAAAGTAACATTTTTTTGAAATCATTGTCGCTATCTGGGAAAGTTAAATTATTTTCAATAATTTCTTAGTCTCAAATGGTGATTTTGAGGAGTAAAATCGTCACGTCACGACAAAATGACGTTTCAAATATTACTCCTGAACTAAAAGTGTTCGGAAATATATAAATTCCTAAAGAGGGCAAAAAACAAAAAATGTACTAATTTCGGGTTAATGAGAGTGGATATTTGTTATTATATGCATGCATACTCTTGGAAACAATCTGCATCCTTTGCCAAGGAGGACGTGATATTTTTCAATCAATACAATTAATGTGGTAATGTGATGATTGGGTATAACATCCAAAATTTCAGAGACGTATGACTGAGAAGTAATATATAGGTACATGAGACGTCGTTTAGTAATCTTGAACTGATTTACCCAAATAGACATTTTTGCATTCAACTAATCAGGTTACTTCTCACCGAGTCGTTCACGGTTCAACTATGGTGATGTCGTGTACAGTAATCTTTCTGAGTAAATTCAATTCAAATAGGAAAATTTAAGTTTCAGAACTTCTGTTGTAGACTTGTCTATTCTTTAAGAAAATATATCATGTATATCTAGCAAAATCATCGAATTAAACTGGTTGTCAATGAATAACCATACTAATTATTTTCTTTGCAACCTAGTGAACGAAATTTTAAGCTATTAAATTCCTTCGTCACATCACAATAAACTGATTCCTAGTTCTACCCTACATTCATTGGATGTAAGATCAAAACGCAAACTGCATGTTCCTCGTCATAACGACATTGTTCCTCAAATCGTTCACTCATTTCTCCCTCAAATCATACAACTTCCTGTTATTCAGTTGATATTTTTTAGGTAACACCTATGAGAGCATAGTTCGTCGTTGTGAATTGATTCCCATGGAAGACTCTGTCGGAACTTGCAAACAATCTGTCAACAGGGGACTCTACTTGACCTTTTGTGAGTACTGCGACTACGATGGCTGCAACTCGGCTTCTGGATTCAAAACCAATATCGTTTTGGCAATCACGGCTGCATCTGTGCTTACCTTTCTTTACCACTAAGTGATTATGATATATTGATATATGTTGGTGCAATGAACTGTAAAATTCTCGATTTAGAATGAGCTGTAATATCGATTACTGCATAGATGGCGTGTGTATCACAAGGATTCGCAAAAAAGAAACAGTAATGACGATACTATTAACAGGTCTATTAGGAATATTATAATCATATTTAAGTGTTGGTTATTCTTTTCATTGTAGAATAAGTGAGTGATTTATCCATTTTGTTTTTTTTTTATTTTCTTTGTCGTGTCCGAGTTCCACCGTGGAATTTCCCTAATGATTATGCTAATTTTATTCACACGTGTAATAATTTTCCTATGATCACGAATTCCAAAGTAATCAAGATTTACTCAGATATAAGGTAAACACATCCCACAACCACTATTCTAGATTATTTTTTGATCTGTCGACTGTTAGTATATATATTGTTCATTACAAAAAATGTTCTATAATTTGTATAAAAACAGTGAATCAACATTATCACAATGATTTCATTCACCAAAAACATAAATAAGAACCTCAACATCTCGTTCGAATCCACCAAAAATTTCTACTGGACTGTGAGTGTGTTATTTTTTTCAATAGTCTTAGAATTATCAAGGCACAATTTGAGCAGTGTATATCGTTTTATAATCCGAAATGTTTTATGTAAATATGACACCACATTTTATTTGTTGTCGTTTAAAGATCAGGTGAAAAAGTAAACTTGTGAACTGTGTAGATAGGTTATACAATAAATAAAGTTTTTGAGTTTGATTAACTTTTTTTCCTGAAAACGCATATAAAAACTATTGCTACGAAACCCCTAGTGCCGCCACTGATCGGGTCGAGATCTTAAATGGAACACTGATTATTTGCATGACAATGGAGCTGACCTGTGTAACGAGAGAACGCTGGCCGCTTCTCAAAGCGCTGAACCTTCCGGAGTTTCCCTTCTAGAATTGACGCGTGCAAAACCTCTTCTCTGTTCGAATGGTGTATATAAGCGAATAAGCATCTCATCAAGCAAAGCGAAGTTTAGTAAGGAGTTCAGTAAAGAGCGTTTGATAAAAAGTTGGAAGCTTTAGTTAAAGAGGTGGTTGAACAGTCCAAGTGAATTATTTGTAGTACAGAATTTGTATATTTATAGCGAAGTTGATAAAAACAGTTGATGGGTGTTGCTCGGGGTTATAATTATATAGAAATTTTTTTGCTCACTTATAAATCCAATGATATTTATATATTTGAGGTCATGTGAATGAAAATAACAAATTATAGCAACAAGAGCAACATTACACTGATAACAGATCCCATGGGCTGTTTTCACTTCGTTGCTACAGATACGCATGAATGTCAGTTTTGACGTTTCTTATAAATTAATATAAATTCAACATTTCACGTTTTGGTTGTGATAATGATGGGAAGATAAACGAAATTATCAAGTCAAATACACCCAGAAATACTGTGTACAGTAAGAAATTTGTTTGCAAAGCTTTCATTGACTTTTGCAGTATAAGAAATTATGAATTACTTAGATGGAAGCCGAACGGTAGAAGAAATATAGCGTCAATTTTAAAAGATTGGGCCGTGAATATGAGAAGAAAAAATGGTACCTACGCATTTTGAAGAAGCTATACGGTCAAAACTATGTGGAATGTAACAAGTAAGCTCTACAAGAAAAGTATTTTAAGGAAATGAATGTTATAATTGACCCGTTTAAAAGTGTTGTTTTTCAAGAAGCGCGAGCAGTCTTTCAAAAAAAGCAAAAAAATTTCTTCCGAATAACCCTCAAACATTGATAAATCCTCAAAAATTTGGTAAAATTCTATTTATCGGGCGCCACCTGTTTTTTGAAAAATTTTTTTTTCAACATACGTATTTTGGTCTCCTGAACAAAAAATTCTTATGAAAATTTTGGCGGTCTCAACTAGTTTCGGAGATACGGCCCCCCAAAGACAGGAAAACGGGATTGACGCTTATGTTTGTTTTTTCAGCCAATTCCGCTCGAAATGCCTCCTTTATATCAGCACAATATACACATTCTGTGCCACCTTCTTCATCACTTTTCAACCGAATTAAAAGCATTTTTCGCTACAAGATTGAAAAATATATCCTGATAGGAAAGTGAGGTTAACAACATAACTGTGGAACTCGCATCGGCGATGTTTTTCGCGTTCGATTGTTTTGTTAACCTCACTTTCCTATCAGGATATATTTTTCAATCTTGTAGCGAAAAATGCTTTTAATTCGGTTGAAAAGTGATGAAGAAGGTGGCACAGAATGTGTATATTGTGCTGATATAAAGAAGGAGGCATTTCGAGCGGAATTGGCTGAAAAAACAAACATAAGCGTCAATCCCGTTTTCCTGTCTTTGGGGGGCCGTATCTCCGAAACTAGTTGGGACCGCCAAAATTTTCATAAGAATTTTTTGTTCAGGAGACCGAAATACGTGTTGAAAAAAAATTTTTTCAAAAAACAGGTGGCGCCCGATAAATAGAATTTTACCAAAAATTTAGAAACAGATTTCTCAAGCTTGTTGCTTATTGGAAACAGACCTCCGCAACAAGCTTTTGAAATCTGTTATTAAATTTTTTCGCACAATTATCAATGTCCTCGGGTTATTACTACTGGAAACGAACCCCGACATATCGTACCACGTTTTGTGGAAATTGTGTATGGAGAATAATAGCCCAAATTAAAATAGGATCAATATATAATGAGAAGTGATTATAATTTTAATTTCATCATAGATCACTCTCAATAACAGGTTATCGACCATCTCACAGAAATCCTCTTTATCTGAAATTACCACTTTGTTACCTTTGTCCGCTTCTTCTTTGAAAAGAGATACCTAAGTACGGCAATGAAGAGAGTAGATATAGGCATGTAGCTGAAGTGAACGGTCTTTACCCAGATATAGTACATAAGTAGAAAATGTAGATTAAGAAAAAACGCTTCGTAAATATTCGACTATTCGAAAAGATGAAGCTGTGAAGAGATCATTGTAGTCACATATGAACCTAAGTACACTAGAAGAAATATACAGATATTCGATAAAGTAAATATGAAACTCATAAATTACAACAGCTCTTTGAAAATCCAAAAGATGAGTTAGAAAACACAGACGAGTCAGGAATATACAATAAGATGTTAACATTACAAGAATCAATACATTGGCCAGAGTCGACGAGCTATAAAAATCCGCTTCAAAGAACATACTATGCACATATAAGAGACGGAAAGGTAGCAAAGTCCAGTGTCGCCCAGCATTAACTTGAAGTACAACATAAAATTAGCAAATTTAAATCAAAGATGTGCATGATGTTAGGCTACTCGGTGGATTCAAGGGTCTAGAAATAACAGAATGAAAAATAGTACGACTATAGTCACAAAGGTTAATTGTTGGGAAACTAATTATAATTATTGATAATGAACAGATGAAGTCAATATCAGACAAAAAGAAAGGTTTGCAGGTAGTTCTTGCAAAGGCGCCCATACAAACATTTTCAGGGGGGGGGCGGACCGGAAGCATCTAGGCCTACACATTTCTAAATGTGATACTTAGTTCTAAATACTTATCTCATTTATGATTTCGGTTAAACAAAGTTCAAACACAACTGAAATTCAACTCTCGACTATGAACTTCATGAAACTTTGTTTAAATGAATTGTATCTTTCAAAGGCTAGGGGGGTACATAAGTATGGGCGCCCCTGAGTTCTTGCACCACATCTGATTGTGAAATATATACCTAAATAACTAATGCTCGTTTTTCGGGGGGGCGAGTACTTGGTAGTGGAAATGGGATTGAAATTTGGGGTTGCCTAGTAGTAGGCAAATGAACATAAAATTGTGATTGATCTGCTTCATATAAGAATTTGAAATAAATTTTCAGAATGACAATTATTATCCGTTATTTAAAAAACAAATCACAATAAATATTTTCAATAGAATAGAACATGACAACCTGATTTTTTTATGTTTTATATGATTTAGATAGAAGTTGAAATGTCTCAAATTCACTATTAGATGATATAAAATAAAAAATACTCAACATTCAAAACTCTTGATTAGATCTAATTAAGAATGATTAGGCATCTCAGTGTCTATATAATAAAAGATAGTTTTAATGAAAAACCACCGAATTTCAGGATTTCTAACATCAAATTCATAATAAACGGTGATTCGAAAATAATCGATTTTTTTTCCTAACCTAGCTCTTTTGAAGTGAAATCATGAGCTTGAAAATACGGGACATCGCTTATAAAATGAAAAAAGACCAATTCTAACTTTTCTTATCAAATTCATCATAAACGGAAAACAAATTGAAAAATTCGAACTTATCAATCTCCTTTTTTTGGAGTGAAATCATAAGCTAAAATATACAGGACAACCTTTATATGTTAAAAAAATCACCCAATTTCTTCATTTCACAAATTCACTTCATCAAAAAGTGTGAACGTATAAGAACTCATTTTTACAGCTGAAAATTCCTATTTTGAAGTGAATTCAATAGCTAAATGTAATGTTGAAGCGACCAATTGTATCATTTATTACATGAAATTAATCATAAACGTTAGGTGATTATACAGGAAAACCTTTATGAAATGAAACAGTAAAAAAATGTATTTAAGTCGCCTTGAGAGCATAAACATCTAATTTATGAAAGAAGGTAGGCTTTCACAGCTGGTGTTCATACATCGGAATTTTCAGTTCCGCGGAACTCAAAATTCCAGAACACCGCCCTCAAGCCCGAAAAACTTGCGATGTATCTAATTTATACCCTTGATTCATATATAACCCTTATGAATGGTCCTAAATATGTAAACCAAACACATATAAAAACTATGCATTTATTCAACTATAAAATGTATAAAATAACAATTGATAATTTTTATACTAATGTGTGTATACAAAATTCAAAAAATGATATTTTTCAATAAAAAAATATGTAATATTCACAGTTCGACATGGACGGAACAGATTAATGTTACAAAGAGACCACTAACTTCATAAATGCTAATAATACAGAAACCGATACTGCTTATATTTATTATGATTGACATTTGCAACCATTTTTGTACAAAAGTGATCACCAGCCAAGTATCATTTATGTGCGAGTAATGATAAAAATGTTAATTTTTTACTTTGAAATAAAATGCATTTCAACGTGATCTAACGATCCTCAGGGTATACAAAATCATCCTCAAGCCAGGAAAATTTTAAGAGATACATTTACTGTCATTTCACTGTTATTTTTAAATTGTGCAAATAAAGCAACAGAATTATTGAATTTTCAGTAGTAATTCCAAAATTGTCCAAGATGAGGTTTAAATGACGGTTTATAAAATACTGTTCAGATCAAGGGCAATAATCATAAAAATGTTGATGTTACACAGCAAAATGTTAAAGTGATAAGTCTTAAAACTGGTAAAATTAATTCTCTTGTGAAATTCTAAATTGAAATCAAAAAGAGAATTAACTGCTTACAACAAAAATGAGTTAATCAAACATAATGTTGTTCAGAATAAAAGTTCATCTATTCACAAACATAAATGAGATTGACAAAATGGTTAAGGCTTTGAGATGATGAGATTCATCAACAATCCAGTAGTATTCATATTTTTTGTAGATTTCGAATGATATCTTTTAGGGTTTTCAAATCCATTCAAGCTCAAATGGAATAACTTGCTCGGTAGGCTTTCTGAATAAGTTGAAAAACTTTTCGGCATTGCTCACTGATAATTGTTACTCAAATAGAATATTGAATTGCTCAGTTGACTTCAAACAATGCTCAAAAACTATGGCAATACCTCATAGTAAGAATAAAGAATTTTCGTTAGTAGAAAATGTTACCTTTTTAAGTTTAAAAGAATATTCATGATATCTAATCAATAACAATAATATTATTTTTTTGTCAGAAAAATTTCATTGGAGAAAATACCTAAAAATTGCCACTGTTACCAAACTCAGTACAGTAGTTTTTGGAAGCCCGATAATGCTAGCAGCATTACATTCGTCTTCAGAGCAGTAACATTCCTCCCAATAAATTCCATTCTCATAGACTCCCCAATTACACACTCCTGTAACACCAGTATCAGCTACAGAAGCACATCTTCTGATGACCTGTCTCCATCGACCATCCCCTAGAAAAAGATTGTATATTTCAAGATATTGATTAGTCTTTAACTAGAAAGCTTTCTCAAGATTATGATTTTTCACAGTAATGAGTATTGAATTAGCACATTCAATTCTTGAATATGCCATCAATTATTCAGCCAAATGTGGTACAAAATTGTTATGAAGCAAAGAGAGAAAAATGTTCACTCACAAATAAAACCCTTGGGACTTTGCTGGGTAACTTTCATACAGAATGTTCCTGGCATATGACTTTCTTCACTGTTGCATTCAATGGCAATTTGATTTCGTTTGTCAAACTTTCGATATGCTCCACAATTATCATCTTTCGGACCATCTTCATCGGAACTGCATTGAAAACATCGAACTGCTTCACCTAAAAGGATTTCGAAAAATATTAGGGATTTTCAGTTCAAGAAAGTTTTGATTATGCTATTAAAAATTCAAAATACATACCCGTGTTTATTAGTAGAAAAAACAAGATAATACCAAAAACATATGAATTCATTTTCGTCAACATTGCAAAGCGCTTGTACAATAATTAATTATTCCTTGGCAGAAATTAAAATCTAGCGGGCGTAGCCTCCTGCGTTAGTTATTAATCATTTGTTTGTTGTTGAAAGTTGAAATTACTGTCAATTGTCAACAATGTCAAGTGTCAATGGTCAAATATTAGGATATGTTCCGTAAATCGTTTCGGTTAACCTGGTTACAAATTTAGTGTCCCGTTAATCAAAAATTTTATTTATAAGAGGTGTTTCGTCCTTCTAGATTACTATAATGTATTTACTAGGTAGTACTGCTCAGTACTAGATGGCGCCACAAAGTTGACAGGGTATAGGGAAATTTTTCCCCTATACCCACCCTTCTAGGGTTTTTTACCTTCTTGCTTCATAATGCTCTTTGTGCTTGATGGTGTAGCATCGTTTTGTACTTCAGTAATTTTTATTATTATTAATAACTGTTCTTTTTAGGTCCCTAGCAATTCAAGATGGGCAAATCGAGGAAAAGGACGCATTCTTCCAGTTCTTCCGAAGGAGACCAATATTCCAAAATGAGAAAGCGTATCAAAAAACTAGAAGAGTTGGTTAAATATGGCGACCAAGGTAAGCGTCATGGCACCCATTACTCTAGATCGAGTAGATCAATAAAATCAAAGAGAGTTGATCGAAGTCCCAGAGGCTCGGCGTCTCACAATAAAAAATCTGTTGGTACATCAATGGGGAGTTCTGCAAATGCTCATAAGTTTGATCGCAGTCCAAATAGAGGCTCGGCAACTCTTAAAAACCCTGATCGCAGTCCAAGTAGAGGCTCGGCAACCTTTCGGAACCCTGATCACAGTCAGAGTGGAGGCTCAACATATTCAAGGAACCTGTCACCAACTCCATCATGTATCACAAATACAGAATTAGATCGCAGTCCTCACAGTGGCTCGGCTTCTAACAATTCTGATGATGACCGAGAAGGAGTCCATTCTAGATCGAATTCACCTGCGATACGCCGGTCTCCACTCAGAGACATTGTACCTGAACCTGAAGACATTCTTCAAATAGATGAAGAGGTCCTATTATGTTTGGGGGAAGATCCTGACTCAATTGAAAATAAATCCTTTGAGTTGCATCCTGCTCTGGTTCCCAGGTGGTCCAATATACTTAAAGTAGGATTGCCCAAAGACAAAAAAGAAGAGTTACTCAAGAAGTATTGTGTACCACACAATTGTAGTCTCCTAAAAGCGCCTGATTTGAATCCAGAAATTGCTCAAATAATTTCACCCTCTTCACTGAAGAGGGATAGATATTTGTCTAAAGACCAAGACCAGTTGGGTCTTGGTATTTCTGCGTTAGGCACAGCTCTTAATATCCTTTTGAAGGAAAAAGACGTCTCCATAGTAAAAACTATACTTCCCAGTATAAGTGATGCTAGTAAATTATTTACAGATTTATTTTACAACATTTCTGTTGGTAGAAAGAGTTGCATAACTCCACAGCTGAATAGCTCTGTTAAGAACATTGCATTTAAAAGTGAAGTAGACAATTTCCTTTTTGGTTCTGATTTCAGTAGTCGATGTAAAATCCTGAAGGAGATAGAGAAGTCTAGCAAGGACTTGAAACCAGAATCCAAAGTAACTTCCAAAGTTTTCAAAAAGCCGAGGGTGGCCACACCAAAGCCCTCAATAGCCCCAAATATGTCTTTAAACAGGAGGGGCCCGTCACACCAACCGAGGGAGGTGAGACAGTATGGGCAGAATCCTCAGAGGAAGCAATCACGCTACAGCAGCAGACGATAGAGGTGAGTAGAAAAGCTGGCAGGCTGAGGTATCATTTACAAGAATGGACAAAGATCAGTCCCCACCCTTCAGTTTTGAAGTGGCTGGAAGGTTATGAGATACCATTTGTATCTAGCCCACCGATTAACCAGAAAGTACCATTTTCCAAAATATCTGAACAGGAGAAACAAATTTTGAAGGCAATGGTGCAAGACCTACTGAAAGATGGGGTAATTGAACCTGTCTTTTCTGTAAATGGCCTGTTTCTATCCCCCTTTTTCCTTGTGGATAAAAGTAATGGCAAAAAACGTTTTATACTTAATTTAAAGAAGCTGAATTCATTCATCAAAACAGACCATTTTAAAATGGAAGATTGGAGAACAGTTGCCAAGCTCGTTCAAAAGAATTATTACATGGCATCAGTAGATTTGAAGGATGCCTATTTCTTGGTAGGCATCAAAGAAAATTTTCGAAAATATCTTTGCTTTTACTTCAATGAAACCTTTTATCAATTTACTTGTCTTCCGTTCGGATTATCAGTAGCCCCTTATGTCTTTACTAAAATAATGAAGCCAGTCATTTCTTTCTTACGACAGAAGGGATTAATTTGCAGTATATACCTAGACGATATAATTCTTTTCGGGGAATCAAAATCTGAATGCAGCACCAACTTGAAATTCACCATTGAAATCTTGCAGTCATTAGGCTTTATTATTAATTTTGAAAAGAGCTCAATGGTTCCAAGTAGGCAATGTAAATTTCTGGGTTTCATCTTTGACTCTGAGAGGATGACTATAGAACTCCCTCTCGAGAAGAAGCAAAAGATATTGAAGATCATTCAACAATTGATGAATGTAAACCTTTGTAAGATAAGGTTTTTTGCCCATTTAATTGGCCTTTTAGTTTCCTCATGCCCTGCTGTGAAATATGGCCAATTATACATAAAAAGCTTGGAGCGGGAGAAGATATTTGCTCTTGCAAAATCCAACCAAAATTATAACAAAAACATGTTAGTACGACACCCATACATTAAGGAAGACTTGAGCTGGTGGTTGAGCAGACTAGGAACAGCCAACCAAAATATTAGGGAAGATGTTTTTGACATTGAAATTTACACAGATGCTTGTCAAACAGGTTGGGGTAGCTTTTGTGAGGGCGAAGAGGCCCATGGATGGTGGAAGGATGAGATAGGGGAGCATATAAATTATTTGGAACTAGTTGCAATTTGGTATGCACTAAAATGTTTTACAAAATCTGTGTCTTCAAGTAGCATTCTAATAAGAACCGACAACACCACAGCACTTTCATGTGTAAACCACATGGGTAGTACTAGAAATATAGAGATGGATAATATTTCCAGGAAAATATGGCAATGGTGTGAAATGAGGAATAATTGGATTTTTGCCTCCTATGTTCCTTCCAAAGAAAACTTGGCAGACAAAAGCTCTCGCATCGTTTCACATGAAACTGAGTGGGAAATAAGTAATTCCGTATATAATGAAATTGTGAAGTTTTATGGCAAACCTGATATAGATTTGTTCGCAACAAGAACAAATCACAAATGTCAAAAGTATGTTTCATTACTGAGAGATCCAGGTTCAATTGCTATTGACTCTTTCACAATTCCTTGGGCGAAATGGTATTTTTATGCATTCCCACCATTTGCACTTGTGTTGCGAGTACTCAAAAAGATTGTGTCTGACAAAGCAATCGGTATTGTAGTTGTGCCATACTGGCCTTCACAGGCTTGGTACCCTCTTTTCCAGAAATTATGTATACAACCCCCTCTTTTATTTGGTCCTAACTCTAAATTATTATCATCTCCTTTCAGGGAAACTCATCCATTAGCAGACAACCTTACCCTGGCTGTAGGGAAATTATCAGCCGTGCCTTTAGTATGAAAAACCTTCCATTACGAAGCTTGTCAACAATATTAGAATCTTTGTCTGTGCCAACTCAGAAGCAATACAACAGCGTTTATAAAATCTGGTGGAAATACTGCACAGAGAATGAGATACCTCCACTTGAGGCCAAGGTACCCCAGGTTATCGAGTTCCTTCAAGAACAGCTTGATCGCAGTGGTTTTCGGTACGGCACCTTCAACAACTACAGATCAGCGCTAGCCCTAATACTTCCAGGTAATATTGGCCAGAATTCGGAGGTAAAGAGATTTCTTAAGGGTATCTCAAGATTACGACCCCAGAAGCCAAAATATAATTTTATATGGGACCCTCAAGTGGTCTTGACGTATTTTGGCACAATTCCAGACAACCTAGAACTTTCATTAGAAGATTTATCTAAAAAACTTGTAACACTCCTATCGCTGTCAACAGGCCATCGCCTTCAAACATTATCCCTCATTAAGATACAAAATGTTATAGTGTATCAGGATTACATACAAATTTTGATTCCAGACCCTGTGAAAACCACTAGAGTCGGACATTCCCAACCCTGTCTTCAAATTCCATACTTCCGTGACTCGCCAAAATTATGTGTTGCAACTACCTTATTAAACTACATTCAGAGTACAATAGACATTAGAGACGAATCACAAGAATATCTAATCATTTCGTTCAGACCACCCCATGGAAGAGCAACAAGTCAAACAATATCCCGATGGATCAAGGATGTTCTGAAGAAAGCTGGTGTTGACACAAGAATATTTTCAGCCTATTCAACCCGGCATGCATCCACCTCTGCTGCCTTCAGAAATGGTGTGTCCATAGATGTTATCAGGAGGACAGCGGGATGGACACGAAATTCATCAGTCTTTGCTAAATTTTACCACAGACCATTAGTTAGAAATCTAGATTTTGCCAAATCAGTTTTCAGAGCACCTTTATAAACGCATGACAGCGTCTTAAAAATTGTAAAAGAAAAATTATTATGGTCTATCTAGAAATTTATTTTCAGTTTGACTTATGTCGGTTATGTTCCCAATAAAGAAGTGAAACAGTTTTGGTAGCTGATTTTTGATTGCAAACGATCGAAAACAAAACCTCAGGATGATACGATACCTCATCCTGAGGTGAATTACTTTAAACATCTACCTAGTAAATACATTATAGTAATCTAGAAGGACGAAACACCTCTTATAATTTAACGATCAAACGAGCTTGCGAAGTTCGATCGTAATTATGTGAGGTGTTTCGTCCGAATAGATTACTATTCCCTCCCTGCCCAATCTGCTAGACTCCCAGTTTTGTTTTCGAAATCCAGAACTTTGAACATTATGAAGCAAGAAGGTAAAAAACCCTAGAAGGGTGGGTATAGGGGAAAAATTTCCCTATACCCTGTCAACTTTGTGGCGCCATCTAGTACTGAGCAGTACTACCTAGTAAATACATTATAGTAATCTATTCGGACGAAACACCTCACATAATTACGATCGAACTTCGCAAGCTCGTTTGATCGTTAAAAAATTTTATATTTACGGAACGCGGTTCCTGTCAAAATCGCTGTAACCGGTGAAACCGATATGTTTATACCTGATTAGAATGGGCGTGGTCTGTCAAAGTTGTCATTAAATCTGTAACCCGAACAACCGCTGAATTTTATCGGTTGCAGTGGTAATTTGATCACAGGACACTTATGTACTTTGAGTTGGTCAAAGTTGGTCTGTCTGTGGTGTATTTCGCTGATATTTTGGATGTGGTTGTGAGGACGTAGATAGGATATAAAATTATTTTTTGAACATACCAACACAAAGTGTTACCACGACTAAGTCTGTTTTTGTTTTGTTATTATTGTGATAAATAAAATGATATTTAAAATGTTATGTAAAGTTGAATTGGATTATTTTTCCTGATAGTTGTAGGGATATAATCAGGGCTATTCACTAAGCAGAGTTGTTATGGATAGCGACTAAAAATTGTCGTTATGTTCAAGGTCAGTTGCTAAGCGCGAAATTGGTATTCACTTTTCAAGTTAAGTTGCTACTATAATGACCAGTTGCTGTGAGTAGTGGTTTACAGGCAACTGCTTCAGAAATCTTGTCAAGGAAAAACAGCTTACCACCGTCATTATGGCAAGTTATTATCAGAGTTGCTACGACGGTTAGCAACTGTGATAACCACTTCACTTAGTGAATAGCCCTGAATGTTTCTTCTGTAAATTATTTTGGTATATTGCGATAAAAAATATATTTAGGTTTTCACATATTGAAGTTTTTCCTTATCCCAGTATGTACCTGACGGTCCCTCAAGAGTTCTATTTACGTTCTCTGTAAGCTTGCACATATTTATATACACATTCATGGTGATCCATTTCAATTTCAATGAGCAAGGAACGAAAATTATGAAAATATAAAACAATTTAAGCAAATACCAGGTTTATAATTCTAGTTTTGTACACGAAAAACTCAGAAGTAAAACTAATATGAGGCACAGAAAAACAATGTCTCTCTCTCTGTATTGGGATGGTCTTTGCTTCCGAGCAGGCGCAGTCGACCACTCGGAAGCAAAGACCATCCCAATATATATAGAGAGAGAAAGACATTGGATTTATATAGTGCCAAAGAATACAATTAATAATTAATTAAGGTCAAATGAATCGAGTAGGTAAAATGACTTCTTCTAATTTTCAATAAAGTCTTTTTCCTTTTATTATTATGATTCTGTATGACAAGTGACAAGCGTTCCGTATATCGAAAATTTCAGTAACCGCTGTCAACCGGCCAAAACCGCTGTCAACCGCTCTGGTTAACCGAAACGATTTACGGAACATATCCATATGTGTCACTTTGAAGCTGCATTCGAGGCGACACCCGAAACGATCCGAGCGCGCACTCGATAACATGGGAGCATCTCGTTTCTACCCACAGTCTCCGAACATACCTACCCGAATGATTCAACTTTTGCAAAAATCATTCTTTTTGTCGATAGTTCGATAGGCCCCCAATGAATGTGGTAGGCTGGGTCAGGTTAGTTAGGTTTGGTTAGATTGGGTAAATAAAAAATTGCAGAATATTCGGTGAAGGCATCATTCGGGTATATTCGGAGACTGTGGGCAGAACGAATAGTGGGTAGTGGGTAGAACGCATCGCACCCGATAACATTATCTGTGTTTTCGAGTAAAAATTATTATTTCAATATGATTACAGTAATGCACCATGAAAGTGCTGTTTGTACTCGAAAGATTGAGTCTGGTTTTTCACTAAATTTAAAAAACAGAAAATCTGAAATATACTTTTGCATTTCTCTTTCATGCATTCTAGGAGCAAGTTATATTTCCTTTATAACTTATAAGAGATTTTATCTACACCCGTACTCTAATAATACACTTATATGCCCACAACCCGTTTTATAATGAAATCCATTACGATACAGATTTTTCATCACGATACAGATTTACAACCAATAGAAACCCATTATTTTTCAATCAAGCATGATGTGCATGCTCTGCATTTGACATTTGTCAAGTCAAAATCGGTATAGGTCTTGAACTTTTGAAGAATATAGCCAAACTTCGATAATCATAACGAAATATCTGATACCAGCGATATAGGAGAATCACCTTCGACACCTTCACCGACAGAAATACAGTTAGAATGATTAAATTTTTCATTCGACAAATGCATGATTCATTACTTATTTTTTCATCAAATCTTGTGAGCTCTCCGTAGCTGAGCCGTCTGTGGCGCTGACATTGAAAATCCTAGCAGGAGGAGACGTTGGTTCGAATCCGGTCTCAAGTTATCTTTTTTTTCTTTGATTTTTGATCTTCTTTTCATATCTCATCGTTTTATTTCTCGAAGTAATACTATTAATTACAATTCTGTGGAATTTTTCAAAGAAATTCGTTGAATTAGTCTTATTGTGTGCAATACAAATATAAATATAATATTTGTAGTTCTTCACTATTTATCGGGTGTAGATAAAATAGCGTATGCAACTCTCATGTAATGGTTATTAATACACTCGCATAAACCATACGAAACTCACCTTCGGCTCGTTTCGTATCCCGGTTTATGCTCATATATTAATAACCATAATTACACGATCGTTGCATAACATACTATATGCAGAAGTTTTGAGTTATGAAATATTGAAATTATCAAACTTCCTTATGACAAGTGCTGAGCGTTCCTATTGAAAAGTGAATGTTGATCTCCTTATAGCTTATTACTGAAAGCTTATTTCTTATTATTCAAAAATGTTGTAGGAATCCTGTTTAATATTGGGAAGAATAATTACTTTCAAATGTACATTACTGAGGATCACATCGCAACTAGATATCCGAATTTAGAAGCTGAAAAATTCATTTCATCTCCCTGAAATACATTTCGTTGTCCCCTCGGTTTCATCAATTTTATAACAACTTGATGATGATTCTCATTTTTCCAAACCGCCACTGTGAAAGGAAGGATGAAACGTGGATGTCGTGGATAAAACTTGATGAATCATTCGGAGTTACAGTCTTTAGGCCTTTAGGCACGTATTCATCTGAGCCCGAACGAATGCCTCGTTCGTAATTCTTGTTGAATGCGAACGAAGTGTTATGAATATTGGTGATTCTCACCTTGTATAAACAATTCTGAAAATGAAAAGAGTAGTTATGACAATTGATAAATAACGTTCAACTGTAATTTTTTAGAAAATGTCATCAGTTATCAAAATTGTAATTTTTGCGTGAGGAAATAAAGTTATTGCGATTATTAAGATAGCCCTTTTCTTGCTGGAAACGTAACATTTGGCGACCGTGACAGGACAGTTTGAATTCCAGTAAGATTTAGTTATGGAAAAGGCTAAGAAAGCAAGAACTTTCCATCGAGTAACCTTCACGAAGCAGTACACCCACGTTATCTCACTGATGTCTGATGGAAAACAGGATATTATTCAGCTAAAAGCTGCTTTCCGTATTCTACAAGTCGAGTACGAGGAGATTCAAGCTCTCGACACGGAGGTGTTCAACCTCATGTTGGAAGATACAACTAGCGAAAGAGAACTGGAGAACGATTACGAAGAAGTCAACAAATATATGATGCAGTACGAAGTATTGAAAGAAAAATTGGCAGTTTTGTTTGAGAAAGTAACAGCCGATGATATTTGTTCAGTTAGTAGTGGTATGACTGTTCAGAGAAGGTTCAAGTTACCACAAATTGAACTTAAAAAGTTCGATGGTAACCCCAAAGATTGGCTCCATTTTTGGGGATTATTCAAGAAATTGGATGATGATCCAACAATCGACAATGAGGAGCTAGAAGTTCCAATACCTGGTTCAGTCAACGGTTCAAGGATCTAGGGCAAGAACAGTGGTCGAAAGTTTCCCACCGACAGCAGCAAATTATCCGAAGGCTATTGACGCTCTAAAATCGAGGTTCGGCCGCGAAGAACTTCTCATAGAATTATATGTTCGAGAATTATTGGGATTAGTGACATCAACAACATCGTCTCTGGCGTCTTTGTACGATAAACTAGAATGTCAGCTGAGAGCCCTTGAATCACTTGGTGTAACTTCAGATAAATGTTCTTCAATGTTGTTTCCTTTGATGGAGTCATGTCTTCCGGAAGATTTGATACGGGTGTGGCAGAGGTCCTATTCGGCAGACACAACTACGAACTCAAAGGATAAGCTGGAGAAGTTGATGAGTTTCATGAGGACAGAGGTCGAGAATGAAGAAAAAATATCGATGGCGGTAGCAGGAATAGTTCCGAGTAAAACGAGAGATTACAAGAAGAGGTTTAATCAGAATGAAAAGTCTTCCACTGCAGCCGAACTCTTGACAACAAGTAGTAATTCATCTCATTGTATCCTTTGTAACAGTATGAAACACAAAAGCTTTGAGTGTAGAGAAGCACAAGGTATGTCTCTTTCTGATAAGAGGAAAATTATTTTTGATAAAGGATGTTGTTTCACATGCCTCCAACCTGGTCACACCACCAAGAAATGTAGAGTTTATGTCAGATGTGACAAATGTCAAAAAAGACATTACTTAGTGATGTGTCCATTCTTATATGCCAATGATATACAGCGTGAATCTTCTGAAAGGCCAGTAACGAGTGAAGTTATTCCTAATGTTTCAAAAGAAAACTCTCTGACTAGTCTTACACGAAGTACTGAGATTCATTTACAAACAATTGTCGTAATTTTGAGAAATAATAATGGTTATGAACGACGATGTAGGGCACTAATTGATACAGCATCTCAACGTTCTTATGTTTTGACGAAAACAGCAATCGAATTAGGGTTGCCAATCGAGGGTGAAGAAACTATAGTTCACTGTTTATTTGGGGGAATCAATACTACAGAAAGTAGTCATAAATCCTATAAAATATATCTATGTGATTTGAATAGACGTTACTTTTGCAATTTTCTTACTTTAGATCAGGAACGTATTTGTGGAAATATTAAAGTTGCAAATAGTGATTCATGGGGGAGAGAATTAACTGAAAAGGGTATTACTCTAACAGATTATGAATCAGCTGAAATAGAAGTCCTCATCGGGGCAGATGTGGCCGGTAAATTACTAACAGGTAAAGTTGTTCAATTATCATCAGGTTTGACAGCAGTAGAAACGTTTTTGAGTTGGACGATAATGGGAAAATGTCATATTTCTAACATGGGTGAAAATAAGAATGAAAATGCTATGTGTGTTACTTCAATGCTTATCAATGATTTCAAAATAAAGGATTTATGGGAACTTGATATTTTGGGTATAAAAGATCCATTTGACAAAAAATCCAAAGAGCAATTGGAGCAGGAGGCTTTAAAGCATTTTCAAGAAACAGTTGAAATTGACGCTGAAGGTAGGTATATTGTACATCTTCCCTGGATAGAAAGTCATTCCCCACTTCCAACCAATTACCAATTAGCTATTCACAGGTTAGATTCAACAATTCGCAAATTGAATAAGGATGGCTGTTATTCTCGTTACAATAATGTTTTTGAAGAGTGGATTTCTGAAGGTATAATCGAAGAGGTCTCTGATAATGACACATGTGTTCGTGGTCATTATTTACCTCACAGGCATGTGTTAAAGCCTAACAGTAGAACTCAGATCAGACCAGTGTTCGATGCATCTGCTCATGTAAACCAGTCTCCATCCTTGAACAATTGTTTAGAGAAAGGTGTCAATTTTATTGAACAGATCCCTTCGATTTTGTTTCGTTTCAGGTTAAGAAGGATAGGAGTAATTTCTGATATCAGAAAAGCTTTTCTGCAGATTAGTTTGAATTGTTTTGATCGTGATTTTCTCAGATTCTTGTGGAAAATACCTTCAGGTGAAATGAAAGTTTTCAGACATTGTCGTGTTGTTTTTGGGGTGGTAAGTAGTCCATTTCTTTTAGGAGCTGTGATACAGCACCATTTGCAGAAAGAATTGGAAAATTCTTACAATAGTAGAGGTTCATACTCTATTCAGATTATTGAACAACTAAAGTGTAGTTTTTACGTCTATAATTGTGTGACCAGTGTGAAGAGTGAAACTGAACTCTCAGAGTTCATTGAAGAGGCCAAAAATATTATGAATGATTGTAAATTTGACTTGAGAGGGTGGGAGTATAATAATGATAATGATCAAAACAATATATCTAATGTACTTGGTTTTATACGGAATAGAAAAATTGATACATTATCTATCAATCCCGATAATTGGTCAAATAAAATTTTTGATAAAATCACAAAAAGAACTCTGTTATCTATTGCCCACAGAGTATTTGATACGATAGGTTTCACTTGTCCGGTGACTTTATATCCCAAATTGTTATTGCAACAAATTTGGGAACAGAAAATAGGTTGGGATGATGAATTAGATGAACCAATCAAGAGTAAGTTTTTGTGTTGGTTCCAAAGCCTTCCGTATTTATCTCGTGTTAGAATTCCCAGATATTTTTCAGCCCTTGCTAACGGCAAATGGCTTCATTTAGAAATTCACACTTTTTGTGATGCTTGTAAATATGCTTATGCTGCTGTTATTTTTTTTCGGATAGAAACTGAAACAGGTACGACAGTTCAATTGATTCAAGCCAAATCTAGGGTAGCTCCAGTGAAAAAGATGACTATACCCCGCATGGGGTTGCGGCTACAATTGGATCACGTTTGGCAAAATCAGTTTCTGAATTTTATTCATTCGAAAAGGTTCAATTTTTCTTTTGGACAGATTCATCTACAGTTTTAGCTTGGATTCTCAGAGATCAACAGTGGGTTGTATTTATTCGAAATCGAGTTGATGAGATATTAAAACTGTCGTCGAAGACACAATGGAAATTCATTCCAGGATCCATGAATCCAGCTGATTTACCTTCCAGAGGATGTTCTGCAAAAATGTTACTAGAGTCTAATTGGTGGGAAGGACCTGATTGGTTGAGGGGTCCATCCAGTTCATGGCCAAGAGATGATTTTGTTTTTGATGAGAATGCAATAGCAGAGGAGAAAAGGAAAACTGTAACTTCTTGTATAGTTAGCGATGAGAGGGAAATTACTTGGTATCACACGAAATTCAATAACTTTCGTAAAGTAGTCTCAGTGATAGCATGGATCAAAAGATTCATTCATAATTGTAAATATTCCAAAAATCAAACCACAGGTGTTTTGATCTCTTCAGAAATAATGGAGGCGGAAATGACTATTTTAAAATTGATTCAGCAGGAATATTTTCCCGAAGGTGAACTGAGTTCTTCAATTGTGACTTTGTTTCCGTTCAAAGATGAAATAGGTATTTTGAGAGTTAAAACGAAGTTACTTTATCGTGAAGATACTTTCGATTTTCGTCATACAATAGTTCTTCCATCTAAGCATCCTTTAGTAGAAAGATTGATTCAGGAAGAGCACAAGAAAGCTCATCATGTAGGTATTCAAGGATTGTTGAGTCTTTTGCGAGAGAAATTCTGGATATTGGGAGGGCGTAAAACAATCAGATCTGTAATTTCTAAATGTATTCGCTGCAAAAGGTTCACAAGTAAAAGTTTGGAAGTTACTCCTGCTGCCCTTCCTATTCATCGTGTTCGAGATGCTGCTGCATTCGAGGTCGTAGGAATAGATTTAGCCGGTCCATTATTACTCAAAAATGGTCAAAAACTTTGGATATCTATTTTTACATGTGCTGTGTATCGTGCAATACATATGGAATTATTATCCTCTCTTTCAACCGAAGTATTCATACAAGGTCTTCGTCGGTTCATTGCTAGAAGAGGAAGACCGAAAGTTATTTATTTCGACAATGGAACCAACTTCGTAGGAGCATCAAATGCTTTGAAAAAGTTAGACTGGAATCATTTGAACAAATTCAGTTCCTTGGAGAGGATAGATTGGAAGTTCAACCCCCCTACTGCTTCTTGGTGGGGCGGATTCTGGGAGAGACTCATTCGTTTATTGAAGGATTTGTTGCGAAGGACTTTAGGTAAAGCTTCATTGAATATAGAAGAGATGTACACAGTATTGTGTGACTGCGTGAAGCAGTCATGAATAGTAGACCAATAACCTTCGTGTCTGATTCCACTGTTGATTTGAATCCTTTGACTCCTGCTATGTTTATACAGGATATACAGGAAATTGGTATTCCTGACTGGGATCAGGTTGATGGTAGTAAATTGAATAGGAGGGCTAAGTTTAGAAAAACTTTATGTGAGCAGCTGAGAAAGCGATTTCGAACTGAATATTCAGGTCAGCTCAGACATCGTCATAGTGGTAAGGTGATAAGGCAATTGAGAGTTGGAGAGATTGTATTAGTAGGAAATGATAATTCTAAGAGAATTGACTGGCCATTAGCTAGGGTTGAGGAAGTTATTCCTGGTAAAGATGGTATTGTGAGACTGGTTCATCTCTTCACTAAGGCAGGAGAAATATTACGACCAGTTCAGAGGGTTTTTCCATTAGAAATTGATACTTCATCCGAAGAAGATTATTCAAAAAATGCAACAGAGAAAGATGGTAAAAATATTGAAAAGGTATTCGATATCACTAATGAATCAGACATTCCTTGTGCTTCTGATCAGAACATTTATAAAATAAGAAGTGGCCGTATAGTAAAACCTCCAACAAGACTTGATATTTGAAAAGTGATATTGTCACTTGTTGTTGAATAGTTTGAACTGCAATTTTATAATCATTTCTCTCAATTTGATATTCGAAAGACGATATTGTTACTTGTTAGTGAATAGTTCTAATTTCAATTTTTTATTTATTTTCTCTGAGAAATTGCAAAGGTGGGAGAATGTTATGAATATTGGTGATTCTCACCTTGTATAAACAATTCTGAAAATGAAAAGAGTAGTTATGACAATTGATAAATAACGTTCAACTGTAATTTTTTAGAAAATGTCATCAGTTATCAAAATTGTAATTTTTGCGTGAGGAAATAAAGTTATTGCGATTATTTAGATAGCCCTTTTCTTGCTGGAAACGTAACACGAAGCATACCGAGGCAATGAATGAGGCATCGATTCACCTCATGCGGCGAGGCGTGCGTATTTCATCAACAGTTGGGAAAAAGTGTTTTTGTAACAAAATCCAATATTATTATATTATCCCAGCTCATTTTTCATCAATATGTAGGTATCTACAATTTAAAATACGACTCGACAGATACAATAATATATGAAAATAAAATAAATACAACACCAATTCTGTTGCGAATCGAGGCAACTGAATGCACAAATACCGTCCACATATATTCATATTTTTCTTTGAAATACCGACAGCGATCGGATGGCATTCGAACTGCCTCTGACCGCGCACCGCACAGATTTCCGCGCCTCGTTGTGACGTACACACTACGCACGCCCATTCGACCTCACTTTGCCTCGTTCCCGTACGTGCTCAGAAGAATACGTGCCTTTACAGTGTTACCGAATAAAAACGAATAATTGGGTGTTCCTGCTAATGATCGTAGAATGAACTCCGATTTGGAAAATCGTTGTCTAGCGAATCATTAGCAGAACAACGTTTTCGCCGAACTGCGAACTGCGAGTGATTCAGTCGATCGGGCTTCAACTTGAACGTAGCCTGAATGGAGTTAACATATGGCAGATGCGATCACAGCCTACTCTGAACCAGTTTGTTCTCTCTATTTGAACAGCTACAGCTTTCAACTGAACATCGGATCATGATTCGCTTGTTCAGTGCATTGTATTTCAGTAGCAATGATTGATAATTGCGTTGTTAGAGGGACGACTCATAGATTCGAAATTCGTTTGAAAGAGATGATTCGTGAACACTATCTGTTATGTTCAGGATGAAATTGGATCATTCACGATCACTGAATTATAGAATTCGAATTCATACAAAAAACATGATTGAACCCTTCTGCATCTAAATCTTGCAATTTTTCCCACAAAGTCGTTCTGTACTGAAAAATGTCTTTTTCTATTTCAAATGGCCTTTGCTCATAAGACAGAAATAGAAAACCAAATTTTCCTGATGGGAGAGCTGACCGGTTTGAAAATCAGGCCCCAGTTCTAAATTGCAATTCCTGTTGGGCGGGAACCTGGAAAGGTTGTCATACATTCAGACTAGACTTCATATAATTACGATTGAACTCCACAGGTGAATTCGTTTAATCGTAAAATTATATTTTAGAGGCTCGTCCTATATTTCACTAGATGTAGATGTTTTATGGTTTTAAGATGATGTTGCGATTGAGGCTGAATTCAGACAGATCCGAAATTCGATCGTACGACTATCAGATAGCTTTCTGATTGGTCTAAATTTGAATTTTGACTAATTTAGACCAATCGGAAAGCTATCTGATCGTCGTACGATCGGATTTGGGATCTGTCTGAATTCAGCCTAACTTACTCTCACTAATTAATATCCGGGACAAACATCTGCCCAAGTCTGACACGAATCCTGCTCAATTCCATTTGCCACACAAGAAATTTTAGGAAAATCCAATATTTCTTGGACATGTTGGAATACAGCAATACACTACCAACCCCCTTATGGTTCCTAGTAAAGTTACATATACCTTGTTTTTTTTCAAATAATGCATATTTTTTAGCTCGATTCCTTGTGGAGTATCCTGAAAACGTTTTAGAATCAATTCCTGCTTCTGCTTGGGTACTAATTCAATCGGATCCGACTAGTTATTGCGTCGTTGCTGTTCTGATGAGTTTATTCCCACTCAACAAGTGAGTTCAATGCCTCGTTTTCAATGGCTGCACTTCGTTCAATATGTAAGTATACGCTAATGCTGATAATTTGTCTCTCTTCGAAGGTATCTCTATTCGCTTTTCTTGTAGAAGAAAACTCAAACTGATTTCGAGGCTACTCAGCAGGATTCTTCTCTGAACACTCCAAAATCATGTTATCAAAAAGATCCCATAATAACCGTATTTTGCACTCTCCTATAACCATCACGACTAATATATTTCCTTGATCATAGTTCATAAGATGAACGAACATCACTTTTATATACTTCACCTATCATCCATGCCGAACATCACGTATGGCGACTGTTAGAATCTCTAGGAAATCACAGTTCATAAAATAAACGAACGTCACTATTATATAAGTACTGAACCTATCCATGACGAACATCACAGGGCATGTCGTTGAATCCACATTTCGTAACACCCACCGTCACAGAACACCTTTTCGAACATACCCGAATGATGCAGTGTTGCAAAATTTATCCTTCTATTAGGCATTCCAGATACTTGTCAAAAATGTCAAATAAGTCGAAATGAACCAATACGGTGGCATCTGCCCCCCAGGAACTTTCGTTTGTTTTCTTTTCATAAGTGTGTGATTGGTTAAAACTGGTATTTGCCAACCAGACATAACCTGATCTGGAATGCCTAATAGACCCATGAATGTATTAGGTTGGGTTAGTTAGGTTAGGTTAATTTATATTGAGTTGCAGAATATTCGGTGAATTTTGCAACAGGCATCATTCAGGGTAATTCGGAGATTGTTAGTGTTATGAAATGTGGGTGCAACGCAGGGCAGTCATGAAATATCTAATAGATCGTTGCTAATCTCTCTCACCAAAATTTCTGCAATTCTTTGGGAGATCATTGCTCATACATACCGCCGAACATCTCGTATTGCGACAGATAGACTCTGTGTGATCATTTCTAAAACACATAAACTTGTATTACGACTAATAGATACATACTCATTTTTAAAGCATAATATCTCGTTTCGCAACTGATAGATTCACAATAAGCAGATGTTTCCAACTCAGAATATCAATAACAGGCTAATCTCTCTGAAGAGCATTGTAAGCTAACAGATTTCCCCGTATTATTCTCTTCAGTGAGATTGATCCACATATACAGGGCACTTTAGGCTGAAAAGTGATAGCATAATAATATTATTAATAATAAAATTACATATATTTTGTTTATTATGCCAAGGCCATCTAGCACTGACAGATGTACGACACACGCGTGGTAGCTATGCCTCTGGTGGAATTATAGGGACGAAAACATGATGATGATGATGAAAGTGGAGACAAGGAGTCTTCGGATCCAAAGAGAAGAAAGTCATGAAAGACGCATTAATAAGTATCGCAAGCAGAAATATTGATGACTGAATATTGTGACGGTTTGTTGTGTGTAAAAGAAGTGCTCGGTGAGGCTCACTTGAATAGGTTCAGTTTGAAACAAAATTGCTAGTTGAAATAAAGTTCGTTGTATAGATGTTTGTGACTAATACCA
Source organism: Zygogramma bicolorata (assembly GCA_032362365.1). NCBI lineage: Eukaryota > Metazoa > Arthropoda > Insecta > Coleoptera > Chrysomelidae > Zygogramma > Zygogramma bicolorata. The sequence goes on from JAVJAQ010000100.1 coordinate 29,014, forward strand.
TTAGGAATTTAACTGCCATCTGATGGATAGAGGGCCATTTGAACTATAAGCTTCGGTTGAACACATGCGCATATTGAACATACAACCTAAATATTTGAGTCGTTGTTCAGATATTTTTATGTTTTCAAAATGGACGTTTTTGACGATGAAGATTCCGAAATGTTCTTATATATTTTCACCAGCAGTAATTTTATTACAGTTACATTAAACAATCCAGTTTTCTATTTCCAGTACCGCATGTACCGATGTGATTTGAAGTTTAGCAATGAAGGAGCTTCACAACTGGATGATTAACAAGAGATATTTATCATTTCATCAGTTTGAACCTAACTTAAAACTGAACTATAAAAGTAACCTATAAAAGTGGCACTAAGGGTGTTGGCGGTAGCGTTAGAACATTCAGGAGTTACTCTTAAAAAAACACTGATTCTCGTCCCAGAACATGCTTTTTCCATTTAGCAGTGTTTAGCCCCAGGGCTTCTTTTTCTAGACTTACCATTGGTTGATTTTGACACATGTCATTGTTTCAGCCAATTCAGATTCAAGAAGATCCGAAATCCGATGGTACAACGACCCGACTGCTTTCTGATTGGTCTAAATTGGTCTGAACTCAGACCAATCAGAAAGCTGTCGGATATATCGTCTTACCTTCGGATTTCGGATCTGTCTGAATCCAGCCTTTAGTCCCATGTAGCTTTTTCTCTCAAACGTTTTTATAACACAATTCTTTGAAGTGAATCTTTTGCTGGAAATCTATGACTTCTCAAAGTAAAACTAGTAGTTATGTTCATGAGAAAAAAATATCAATATTCCGATATAATATATCGAAATATTGTATTGATGGTTAACGATATATCGACCAAAAACATCATTATTTTCGATATATTGTATTGTAGGAAGGAAAAGAGTTTATTAGGAGAAAACTGGTAAGCCCACGGAGAAAATCACTTTATTTTCATCATTTCCAATAGTTCTTACTTGAACCTTTCTTTAAGGCCCTTTGAAGTTAGGATGTGAAGAATATTCCGCCTCCTTTTTTGCATAAGAAAACGATAGAAACCACACGTATTTATTCGTTAGATATCGTTCACAATTAATTCCTTCTTCTCCATCACATTCAACCAAGTTATAACCATTTTTTCACACAAAAAACTCTTGAAACATAATCCCGAATGATTTCAAGGTTAAAAAAACACTTCGCATCGGTTATCCTCGAGATAGAAAATTATGTTTTCCGAGTTTTTGTGAAAAATCCTTATAACTACGCTGGAAGTAATGAAGAAGGTGGAATTCGTTTTAATAATTGGTATCTGACGAATAAAAACGTGTGGTTCCGAAGAATGCAAAATACACCCTTCTTCCGAACTTTAAAGGGTCGTAACTTCGTAACAAATAGAGAGTGTTCCGTATAAAAATACATACGTATCAAAACCAGTTTTTCAAAAAGGCTTGGGTCTGAGGATATCGATCTTTTATCATTACTCATTCTGAATATTTTAATTTCATATGATATATCGTATATCAGATAAAATATATCGATTCGACTTCAGTGATTCGATATGGAATTGATCCGATATATAAAATAAATATCATATCGATACATATCGAGCACCTCCACAAAATAGTTCTTTTTCGTGGGCGATTCCATTTCCAATATTTCATCCAAGATTCATACAAGAACAACTCCGGTACTACTTTACTTCATTCAGGCCACTTGTCAATTTTGTTTTCAATTTTCGTTACCACCTGGCAGGATAGCTGTAGTTGCTGAGGCCATCAACGTGAAAAGAATAAGAAGAAGATGTTTTCCCTAATAAATATTTTTGTTTACTGTTTTCAGTTGAGTTGTTTTTAAATATTATTGTGAAATTTTACTTATTTCTTCGTTCAGACAGCCTAAAAATGAAATTCGTGATAGGAATTGGTATAATTAGTGTAATAATATTCGTTCAAAAAGGTATGTACAAATAGAGGCATCAAGATGAATATTCTTGGTAAAGGTAAATGAACATGATTCATTTTCTTTTCAATATAATCCATTTGCTTCACCCCATATTTTTGATCGGAGAATATGATTCTCCAGAATCCATTGGAGGCCCTTACTAAATATGAATTCAATCGAATATGTTGTGAATTCAGCAATTTGGTATTATAGCTAGGCTACGCCCATTTACCTACTTTTATTTTTGACCTAACACCGAATTTATATATGAGATTATGAGTAATGAGGGATGAGTTATACGGTGTAAAATGTTAATTCTTTACTTTTCGATAGAAACGTTTTCAAGGTGAATTCGTGCAAGCCAACTTAACTTGTATTTAACTGAACTTACTTTAAAAATGTGAACTGAACTTGTCTTAAAATTTATTAAAAAAAGGGGCATTCAAGCAACAATTCTCAAATTTGAAGACCGAAGATGAACGCGACTAATTTTAATAGCTGACGAATTTTTGAAGCATAAGCAAAAAAAAAATGTATGAGTTGCTAAATATGCATAAATGCTTCTATTTGATTCCGAACATCAAACTTCTTAAGTAACTTGTTTGAATCCACCTTTATACACTATGAGAAAGTTGGCCAGATTTTATTTCATTACTTGAAAGTTTCCTTGGAAATGTTCTATAAATCTGGTGTTAAACTGAATAACTTGCCGTATGAATCTAAATATACATTCAATTCTGTTACAGGCTCATCAATTAAATGTTGGGATTGCAGGTCAGATGCTGATCCAAAATGCTCAGATCCATTTGATAATACAACTTTTGCTATAACAGATTGTAAAACTCTGAAGGAACTGGATTACCTTCCCAATGTTAGACCCACAATGTGTAGGAAAATTCGACAAAAAGGTGAAATTTTTACTTCAATCTGCCTATTATTAGTATTATTACTGAAACCAAATTGATTTAAATTTATTGGCAAATATTTATATACTTGAAGAAATCACCTGATTTTGAAAGGTATATTCATCTGATTTTTGTATTTTGAACTGCTGAAAAAGCCCTATATTCAAAATTTTTTCAATCACATTTTTTATTGACATGAAATTGTTAATGAGTGTGTTCTAGATTCTGTTCTGAACATTCCATGGAACTGCTGATTCATCAACCTCATAATTTGCCGAATTTAAAATTGGACTCATTATGTAAAATTAGATAATTGTCTGAAAAAATAACAAGGGAGTAAAGGATACCTGATGTCTATAAACATGTGCGACAGACATTCAATAAATATGAAAAGCATGTAGAATATACTCTTTCTTACTTTTGAAGGGCCATAATGTACGAGTTGTTTCAGTTTTTCTCATAAGTAATCGAATATTCACCTAAGATGTCTGGTGATTAAAACATTAATCGTATTGGATAATTCTAATGGCTTTTGACATTTTTTCAGTGAATGGTGTGTGGAAGTACATTAGAAGCTGTGCATACCTTGGAGAACCTGGCATTGAAGGAGACGAGCGTTTCTGCTTGATGCGGACGGGAACATACAACATTTTCATGGAATATTGTACATGCAATACCAAAGATGGTTGTAACACATCATCCATCTGGAAAGCATCACCATTATTGATCAGTAGCTCTCTCATATTATTTTTTTTACTGAAAGCTCTGAGTTAATTCAAATTGAAAAAACTCCCAAGATACTTCCGTGAAAATCATTCCATGACCTTGAACAATTATGAATATTATTGGAAGTAACTCTAGAGGAACTATGGACCAGATTAAATTAAGTTACAGAACCATATCTCATCAAATATCTCGGTTGTAATGACAAATTCCCCAGAATATTGTGGGAATCAATATCTGAATTTTTGTGTGATTTCCCAATTGAATATTGAATTTTGTTAATCTGCAATCTGCTACCATGTTGAAAAGTGAGTTGCTCAGCTAGAACATTAGGTAGTTTTGACAGAAAAAGCGTTCTGTAAAACAAACTCATTATGGAAGATATTTCAATTCCTGGTAGTGTAATGATAAGTACGTCCGCCTATTAAGCGGGAGACAGGTTCAAATTTCCGCCGGGCTTTCCTGCTGGGTTTAACACGTTGAAAGGTAAGGACTCGTTAGTCCCTTGCTCGCACAAGTTTAGACTTTTGAGGGTTGGCGTACGTAAGCTGATTAACGGAAAAAACCATTTTGAAACAATATTTTTTATTTTTAATAAGTTAAATAAGTTTGAACATTTAATATACAGTGTGCCCAAGATAAGGATGAACAGCATGGGGATCTCGGTAACCGTAAGAGTTACACGGTAGGTCAAATGGACAAAAAGTTGCGCAATTAAGGGGTCAATAAATAGATGTTGAGAAATCCCAAAAATGTTGTTTACTTCCGGAGATATTCGGGAAAAACCGAAATTTGGCGATTTGGTTTTTATTTTTTTCCGAAGTTATTTGAAAAGTTTCGAAAAAACCAAAGGCACTTTCTCATTGCCACTTTTTTACCTCTACAAAATGGCGCTCACAAAATCTCCGTACAACGTTTCGTTTGGAAGAAATCATCATCAACTTTGTTTTTTTATATGGCACGTCCCCATGCTGTTAATCCTTATCTTGTGCACACTGTATATATATATTATATACTTATATATATATTATATACTTATACTTATATATATATATTATATATATATTTTATACATAAAAGAACTGTTAAAAACCATATTTACTATTGAAACCTGTTTAATTGTAAATGTGAGATTCAACTCTGTCAAAGATGTTAATAATATTCTTTGAACTGACTGGCCATCAGCCTGTATCTGAGATCTAGCAAAGTTAATCGTGGCTATAATCTGGATGGTTCACCAGTGTTGGACATAATTTTACTCTAATTCTTGAGCTGGAATCGCAGGTTAATATGTAAAAATTTTTAATCAGTAATTCGGAGAATTTTGATTTTTTGAGGGGTGTACGTGGAAAGTGACTATGAGAATGAATATAGTCGAGTCAGTACCTCTTTGAAAAGTAGAATTTTTGAGTTATGCACATATTATTTTTCATAATATTGCCTCTCATCAGACATTGCATGTACTGAGTACAGTAATTATATAATTACCGTCTGCAGACGGTAATTACTGTCTGCTGTTATATTGGTGATATTAGGATAATATCAATATATTATTAAATCTTTGTCCTTACCCTTACAGAACTTCAGATATTTTCAAAATATTGATATATTTTTGTGTTATTGACTATCTCACTATGTGATCTTGTAAATCTGGCACAATTGTTTTTCAGAATACTTCTTTCAAATATTATTCACTCGACGGCCATTTTATAGATCTCTGATTTAGTCCTAATTCTTGGAATGCCAATTAGGAACTATTAATTATATATTGCTTGAGTAACATTTTGAAGATAGAAGTGAACACTGAAACATACTGAAATGCTCCTAAAGACACGTCGAAAATCAACTTGGTTTTCAAATGAAATAGGATCAGGATTAAAACAGAGATGTATAAATTGTCCCTAACATTCACAAAATTGTATGTATTTTTCACTATTGTCTTGCTTGCAATTGTACAATATTATGCAAGTCATAAGAACCGTTAATGTTATATCATTAACTAACGTTAGTGATAACTTATATTAAATGTCCGTCCAAAGCAGATCATTTTTATATAATTTTATATGAAAATTGTTTTTTAATAAACTAGGTATATCACACATTTTCTTTTTATTGTAATATTCATTATATTTGGTTTAGAAGTAGCTATAATACTGTATTCCGTCAGTAATACCAAAGATTACATTTTATTCTTCAATAATTAATATTTGAATATTTTTGAAAAATCTGACATAGTCCTTTTACTTTGAGTTACATACAGGATTAAGTGGAAAACTCATTTTTTTAACTCTTTTCGGGTTTGATTCGACGGAATTCCAAAAACTGCTTATTGCTTCAATTTATAATAATATGAAAAGTATGAATGGATGACAATGAGAAAGGCTTTGAAACAAATCTTCGTAATTTTCTGAATATCTAATATTCAGCAAAGGTGAGTTGATGCTTCCGAAACAAATAATTTGATTTTTGAGTATTTCATGTCATCATTATGCATTTCTCAAAAAGAATTTAAACCATGGAAAAAACAAGTTCGTTTGGAAGAATTCAAAATAGCCGGTGGTTCAAGGGAAAAAGTACCACATAAAGTCTTTAGCATATTTCTTTGGCCAATTGTAAGTTTTAACAAAAATATTCAAACGGTTTTAGGATATCTATTCAATAAACCTAGATACTATATACCTTACTAACCAAAAAAACAATAATGGAATTTTTCCTTTCTTGTTCATCTCTGGAAATAAAAGGGTTATCATGAATTTCTCAACGTCATTATATTTCCATTCAGCCTTCTTTGTAATAGTAAAATGATAATTCATTGATCCTTTCAGACATCATAAAAAATATATAGGACAAGTCGTGTAGAAAGAGCATATGCGGAATGTAAATTACAATATCGGTGATAAAAGTATACGTCTCATTTAAAATTTCTGAAAACAAAAAAATTTCTTTGCTTCATCAAACAGATTAATCCAAGTTATAATCTTTGTGTCTATAATAGCCTCTGGAAATTTATGACTTCACTTTTCATTTGAACGCATATGTATCCAACTCTCTCATTGATTCAGGCTGGAGGCAAGTGATTGTAGAATATGATACCCTGGTAGGTAAGGGATCGTTTAAATTTCGTTATGTTCTTTTTCGGGATGTAAGTATAGAATTCTTGCCGTTTCCGTGATCCCCATCCATTCACCGACCTCCTTTGAGAGTACGTCAAATCAGGCCTATTATAAAGCACAATGAAATTGTTTGCTAATCGAAAATTATATCGGAAACTTCAGATTCCTAAAATTTCTAGTAGATGATGTTTTTCGGATATCATAAGAAAATATTCTAATCATGAGTATTTTTTGACAAACTATTAATATTCTTGGAAAAATAACACCAGAATAGATCTCAATATCAGCGATTGTTCACACAGGCAGCTATGAAAAGTGGATTGAAGCCGAGAAAAATGAATTTTGTGAAAAATGCACGATTCTTGATAGTGGGTCTTTAATGAGAAATGAGATTATGCTAAGCAAACCAATTTCTTGGTCTTTAGCATGCGCTATCATGAGTCGCCCCATCCCAATAAAAATAATTATAATGGTACTAAATTATTACTGAAGACGTAACATAACCGACCCCCAAAATGCATAGAATTCGATATGTATTTTCCATTAAACGAAAAAAAAAAAAAAATATCCCAAACAACGTTGTTTAACAGAAACTGAATAATCAAGTTGAGTAATATAAATATCAACAAAAATTGGGAAATTTCGATCCATTAGTAAAGGAGACAATTCGCCAAAGGTTATGACAATGTACCATTTTTTGTGTTGACCACAGCAATACGATCAGTTTCGACTATACCCCTAAAGTCCAAAAAACATATGGAGAGATCCACCGAATCTTTTTTGGTGCCGGGAAATTGTCCGTATATTACATTTTCAAGGCGAGCAGTTGATCGAGGTGATGATGACAAGTGAATTTTGGTCAGAAGCTTCGATGGCAAGAGTTCTGATGAAAAGCAGTAAAGAGAAATGTTGAAAACCTGATAATATTGTCACACTCAATCTAGCGACGTTAGGGTCACTTCACTTTATATCCTGACCGCAATGATGCGTTAATGAACAGTGCTTCTGTAAAATCTTTCAACATGGCATGTTTCACGATTGGTCGATAGTCGACTTATCTATAATGGTAGTCTGACCTCATGAACCTCTTGAATAATGGTCCTTCGGGAAGCCTAAAAATTATTTCTGTTTTATGAATCATAACATGCTTCAAAAAATGCGATGTGAGATAGAAATATCAATAAATTCACCTCATTAAGTGTACCTAATAACACTGAAAAAAATGACAACTGATTTTGGTAGGCATAAGTACCCAACAGGTGAATCGGAAGCAGAATTGTGCAGAATGAGACTATGAATGAACTTTTATCAGTGAAAGTGATACTGGTGCAGATGGTGTAAACCTCCAAGAGGCAACGCCATCTGCTGGGAGACGACCAAAGTCTCAAACTCTCACTGTCCAAGACAGAGGAGACCTCTTACAGCGGGCCATCGTACGACGAAGTCGCAACAAATAGCCCGCCGCGATCGAGAATCGACTTCGGTCAACTTGCAGAAAGCTGCATCCCTTCACAGAAATCAGAATTCCCGTTCAAAATGATTGCATTCACAAATCCAATGCCAGACAGCTGTTTCGACCTACGACGCATTTATTTCACTCGTAGAGTGAGAAATTTGATAATTGGAGTTCTTCTTAGAGTGAAATTATCACATTAACAAATTGAAGAATTGAAAATTTTTGTAGAGATCAATTACCCTAACACCAAACTGATATTAATATTTGCATTCAACGCGCTTTTCGCTCTTCGCGATCTTCAGGAGAAGAAAATTGATAGCAGATCTTAAGACTAGGGAAAGCTTTTAATGTACAGCTTATTCAATCCATATTGACACAGAACTGATAACGTGTATACCCATCAATCTCTGTGAAGTACACTAAGATGAAAAAAAATACCTATTATATGTGTTCACTGTGTTGGAATACATTCCTATAAGGGGTTTTTTCTTTCTTCATGGTATACATTACCAGTGTGCAACTGGAAAAGTGTTTGAATTTGTGTCAAGATCTACTTTAAAATTTTCAGGTAATGCACCCACTACTGTAAAGTTTTTTGGTCCATTATGGACTCGTTTATTACTATTATATCCTCTTGTCCCGGCACCACTGATCGGTCTCGGCTATAACTTCTCTGACTTCCTTTTAAATTTAACCTTGACCAATTTCGTCACCAATGATATTGTTTACCAACATTAACCTTGACCACATAAATAATGATACGCTCCTAGGGAATATGAAATAGTTTGCACGAAATTGATGTGTATCTTATTCCTACTTAGACATGTTGTCAAGTACTTACCCACTCCCTTAGTTGATATTTTTATTTCCTGATCAAGAAATAACGTTGTTAGTATTCAAATACTTGATTCTTGAAATACGCATTAAGATTGAAACGAATGCTGAAACAGAAATAGTTATTTTATGCTCTCTTGTGAAAGCGCAACGTCGACTTTAATAGAAACAAATATCTATCAAAATAATAGTCCAAAAATCTTCAATTCATTATGAATGTAGTGATTTATGTGAGTTTACTTTTGAGTTCATGTTATATACGAGAAGGTAAGTACGTAGTATTAAAATAGGTGAAAGTTCAGCAATATACAAATCTAGTAAACATTAATCGTTATATAGGTAACATCCTCTTGCAGTGAATATTAACAATGGTCAGATCAGGTCCTAGAATGTTTTAAATGATTTGAGAACTACTGGTCGGTATTTTAGATGGGTTTAATAGTCAATTTAAATCGTAGTGGAAATTATCAGTTTTGGATGAAATATATATGGCGAAGAGCATTGATATGACATAGAATACCTAGATACTTCAATGCAACCTAACAGAGCTATCAGGATCCCATTTCACTTCAGAATCTTGTTATCGATACACTATACCCAATCCTTGTTTATTTCTGAAGAGTGGACTAGCTGTTCTCGTGTTTTTCAGTTCTATATTTTATTTTGAATAGTAATAATTTTATTCAAAATATCGTTTAAATAAATTTTAGTTACCCTTAACTTTTCTCCCAGCTTCGGCGTAAATTAAAACTGGTTCGATTTTTCTTTTCATAAGTAGAGATTTGAGCCGAGGGAAACAGCTGTAGAAACAGATAAGTTTGACTACTAATAACTCATGAATAGCCAGCCAAATTTTCATGTGTGAACCTGAGTTGGAAAGGAAATTGAATGATCTATCAATATCTATTTTAACCCCTTCCCCCTTTCTCCCAGATAGCACAAATATTCTGACAATACGGTGCTCAATCGTGGAATATTCTTTGATATTCTTTGGTATGTTCATAGAAATTATGGCATTTATGGCCCGTTGAAGAAGACTTGTTTGCAATCCAACCATTCACACCAGAATTGATATTGAGTGTTATCTTTCGACAAAATGATTTATTCCAATATTTATTACCATATAATCAAAAGTTTGGAAATGTTAGCAGGGCCGGCGCGACCGGAATAGCCACCTAAAGCGAGTGTCTCTCTAATTCCGCCTTGCCATGTATAAACTGCGGGAATTCAAATTGCCACAGACGGAATTTTCCATTAGAGATTTTTAACAGAAAACTCAAAATTTCTTGCCTGGGTTCTGGTGGATGAACAACATAATAAAAAAAACAACATTGCGTAACAGAAATGGCTATTGAATTACAACTGATGATTGTGAACCCAGTTACGAGATGGCGCTGTGTAATGGGCTTCTTCTATTGCGTGTACATTCTCACCAACTGATTTCAACTACAGAACAGTTTTCTCATAATTTTTAATAGTGCACAGAAGAATATCGTCGTCGAGAACCTACCCTGTACTGATGATGGATAAAAACCCTGAAACTCTGGTGTAAAAGGTGGTTACCCTGCCTTAAATAAAGCAAAATCTGTAGGTCAAAGCACTTGCAAAGTAGGCCTTGTAGGAAATTTACACAGATATTCTGGATATTCATCAGTTGTAATTCAAAAGCCGTCGAAGTACTCCCAAGTAGCACATCATATTGGCTGAACCCCGAGTTCAGATTGGTCCAATATAGATACATCGTAAGTGAAAAATTTATGTTGAACTAATATTGATCAATATTGAGAAAACGATATCTCATTATGAATATTGGCTCAATATTGACAATAAATTTCAACTGCATTTTGTAAGGTTCAATATTGATAATATATGGGTTTGATAACATATTTCCAATATCTGAATTACCATATCAGGTAATAATGAATAATATCAGTTTAACAACATTGATATTTCAATATTGTCTGCATATTTTGTATATACTCAATTTTCAACATCGAAATCTAATGTATATTCGACATTGTTTGGGAGCGTAGATTAAAATATTGTATTTTCACGTTAGGTGGCATATCGGCATGATACTGCAATATAGATATGCGAATTCTGATATTGCTTGAATATTGTTTTAACAGTAGAATGAAAATATTCGAATAGTCATTTTAGAATCACAGCCTGAAAAGGGTTATCGGGATTCTGAAGGTGATCACTTAATGTATTCAAACATATATCAATATCGGTAACGCAATATTCATCACGAATTATTCCTAACAAAATTTGGAAATATCGACATGTGGTGAATTTCAATACCAGAAAATTACGTCCAGAACATTTGGCACAGCAAGTTTGATATTTCAAATCACCATCACATAAGACAGTGATGCTTCTGTGTTTTTTCGAATATATTTCGTTGGTACTTGAGTTTCTAACATTTTGATATTGTCTCGAACATAACTAACTTAAAGTCACCACATCTATACCACCCAACTCCTTCTCATAAACAAGTCTCTTCGTGCCGTAGAGTGTATAGTGGTCGACCACAATAATTTTCTTCTGAAGGACGTGCGTTCAAGCCCCGCAGCAGCCAGAGTTTTTTCCAGGTTAGTATTCGGTTAGTTGATACAGATGAGTTGAATTTTCAGTTGACTATTCAATAAAAAATATATGTATAACCCCGAATATTATAAAAAAAAAAAAAATTAGTGACATCAATCGAATATTCCCTTTTAGTCGATATATCATTAACAATATTGTACCAATATAGTTGAAACGATATATCCTTACATTGGTTTCGAATGTTGATCCAATATTGGTCTAATATGTTTGTGCTACTTGGGCTATTTCGGGAAATAGTTTTCTGTTGAATATTTGCCATAATCCTATTGTATAGGTGGTTGCGTACATTTGAATTAATAAAATCTCTTCGTGTTTCTAAGCTAGCTGTACGTTATGTATTTCTTGTGTGGTTTCTACATTTCAAAAGACCACAGCGCAGTGAAACAGACGCAGTGGAACAGGTGCGGGGTGCAGCTGCACTTCACTTTGTTATTCATTGAAAACTGATGAACGTTTCGTGTGTCCCGATTCATTATTATAATTATTATGAGGAATAATGGGATGTTTTTCATATTGGTGTTTTTTACTATCTGCTTTGGGATTAAAAATGCCGCCCCTGAAAAACTGACGCCTGAGGCGACTGCTTAACTTGGAAAAGTTAACGAAAATAAGAAAATTGTTTTCAAAATTTTCAAAATGGAAGATTTAAAAAAGTGATATAGTACAGGAATGTGAGTTTATTCATAACAATTTTGTCCTGTAGAATGAAAAATAAATATATCTTCTTTACGTAAGAAGTTTCAAATATAGTGAGCGAAACACTCGTCCCGAAACCACAGCTTACATACATCCTCTTTCAGATACGACAGCTTTGTCGGAAACTTTGTTTCGGTCAGAATCCCATAACCTGCTCTGTTATTCACATATATATTATCTAGCCACAACTGGATCTGAAAACAACTCTTTTGAATTAACTATAAATGATCAACATCTTTTTTCCAGTGTAGGTATGTAGAAATAGAGACTGATTGATTGATTCCAAACAATATGAATTTTTCTTGAATATACAAAGGAGGTTGAAAGTAAAAGTGTATCTGTTATATATTTTTCGGAGTTTTTGCGATTTGCTACGGGCAAGAACCTGGAAGGCATGAGGAACTGGTTTATGGATAGGGGTTACCGGTATTCATTACCTATGTTGGAGGAACTAGGTATTGTTAATCACAATCCACCAGTTTTATTTCGCTGACAATAACAATTCACGACTCCGGAAGCATTTAAATAACCAGAATTCTCAAGTCCAGTGGTTTTTGATTCCATTTTTAAATTCTTTAAAGGTGTTATTTCAATACATCATACTTCAAACCTAAGTGATTTCTATTAGATAGCTAGTACGATAATCAATAAGTATCGTGGACCTATATTCCTGCCAAATATCACAGAAGAACTAGCCAGAACTCTAGTGGAAAAGGTGAACGAAGTAAAAATTGTGCAAGCTGGAGACTGAACATCTTGACAGAAGAAATGGAAACTGGAGGCTGCTCAACAACAATGATATACCAGATTTTCCGCGTCTGTCTTTTGAATACCTCGACAACCTGACTGTGGGTGAACAACAAATCAGTTTAGCCCCAGCATATAATATATACAAACTACAGAGAGATGAGTCTAAAATTCTAGAATTTGATGAATTGAGAGGTGATGCAAACTTTTTGAGGTTTCGTGTATACTCAAGATTCAAAAATTCGAGCAAACACATCCTTTGGATCCTCTACTTTACAATAATGTACTTGATAATGAAGATTTACCGATATTGGCACATTATTGCACTCCTGCCTCGAGAACTATGGGTACTTGTGTGCACACATTTGTAGTGTTTTGTAGTTATTGGGACATGCTCTTCATTCGGCAGTTGTTAAATATCCGTCCACGAAAATTCTCAATCATATTTGTGATGCAACTAATCGGAGACTCATTGAAGAGATCGTTGGACCTGAAATCATTGGCACAATCATGTTTCAAATACTAATATGAACTTTATTTGGATTTGCTGAAATCGTTCCCGACCGATTACAAAAATATGATAAGTAGAAGAAGGCGAACTGATTCGACAGTTATAATGGAAGTTTTGTGTTGTAGTATTTTTTCGATAACTTCTCTCTCTATGAGCGCATTTTCCATTGATTGATAGATTAAGACTTCTCGCAGTATTGTTGTTCACATCAATCTATATATTTAGAATATTAGATATTGACATCGCTGCTTGAGGAAACTAAAATCAAACATTTCAATCAAAGTACATTACATATTTATTTATACTGATGGCGGCCATGATACTGACTGAGCCCGAATTTTGAACATATCTTGCTCATCCATGATCTGGGAGTACAAGCAGGAATGAGAAAATGTAGGGGTCATTTTGTCAGAAATGAAAAGCTTCAAAATATAATTGTTATTTGAATTTTCAGCATTTCATCTATCAAACAAAACCAAGGCATGGAATAATTCTGTATTCGATACAAAAAATCATATTATATCTTTATAAAATAAACAGAAATCAATGAAAATAACCTACCAGTTTTTCTGGTACAGGGTATATCTGTAATTTTTGGTAGTATTGTTTTTTCATTCTTGAATCACACTGTATACTATTGAAAATCCACGTTCCTTCAAGTCGCCTCATGACACATATAATTGGTGCTCTGAGTTGATTAAATCACATTATCAGAACCAAATATAACGGAGACACAAACTTTCAATGTCCTCTGTAGTAGGAGAGCCCACGATGCTAAATCGGGATTTACTCGAGCGTCATAGAGACCTATTGGGTTGCGAAGCTTAGATGATAAAAAGAAAAAAATGTTATATAATGTATACCTTTTCATCGGTGGGGGGAGCGGCTATCGACTTTCAAAAATGTAAAAAAAAACTGTTGCATGGACATACTCGAGCGCGTCAGATATTGATATCATCTATGTCCTACATATTTATAAAAATGTACGTATATTAATCTGATTGTTTCCATGGTGGGAAGGGTCGTACGTAAGGGTTGATAATGAAAAAAAAAATTTGTTTTCGAGCGCGTCAGATTTTCTGAGGGGATGTTAAGTGAACCTAAAAAAGCTCTTATATAATAATATGGCGGTTTGGATGTGACGCAGACTCGAGGCCGTTATAAGAATGTGAAAAAAAAATCGTCATTTTGAAATACACAAGCGCGTCAGATTAAGATATATATGGTTCATCTTTACGCCCTATACGTCGCAGTCTCATAATCTGACGATAATCTGGATGGATTCGCCTATTCTGCCAATTCGATTTTTTTAAATTTTTTTTTAATCATTGTACTTAAGTAATTAAAAATCTCAGGAAAACATGCAAATAAAAAGGGTGTGTTTTCTTTTTAGTAGAATTCTTGTATTTATAAGAAAATAATTATAAGCAATAAAATTTTTAAAATTTAAAAACATTGGATATACGTTGCTAAAAATATCATGCCACCAACGAGCCTGTGTGATCAACTGTCATGACATCATGGCAACAGAAACCAAAGTGGGGACGGAATGAGAGAGCAATAGATAGAGAAAGAGTGAGAGAGAAAAAGAAACGTGGAGAGTGGAATATAGGCATCACGTAGCTGCACGCATTTATTGGTGAATTTTTATTAGTTCGGCTTGTGGAAATCGCCAGATTATATATTTTTTGCAATTCTTGAGTTATTCCCTTCAAAATAAAAATAAAATTAGCCACGCTCGAGAATGTCGATATGTCGTTTTTTTTTACAACTTTGTAGCCTTCCTCTTTCTTTAGGTTACTCTTGAGTTGATTAACTCACCCTACCATAATCTGACACGCTCGAGAATTCCAGATGATCATTTTTTTTACTAATCTGATCCTTTATCCTTGAAGGGCGGCCATATATATAGAGCTCATATATGGTGGAAGTACTTAACCGGGTACAAGGTATCCCCCTGTATATTAATCTGCCGCGCTTCAGTGAATCCCGAAATCTCCTCTTGGGCTCCCCTGTATACGAAATAAATAATGGGGGGTTATATCTCGAGTGCACCAACTTTAATCGGTTAAAATGAGTGCTGCACTTCGATGATTTTCGAAATTCTGCTTAGCAAATGACTTCAATATAATATGATAATTTGAAAAAAAACTCCGAGACCACAGGTCTAGGGATTTTATCTTGAATTATTATACAGGAAGGCGCTTGCTTGAAAGCCAAATTTGAAAAACATGGAAATGCACGCATTTTGTTCGACTGAGCTTTGAGAAGGGGGGATATATGTTGAGATTATTTCCAGAAAACATGTAAATCGGGAAACATCGAAAACGAACACAGAAACAATATAGTACCCGAGATAGTACCTGAAAAGTGATCCATACACTCGGTTTATTTTGATCGGTTGAAAGGTCTAGTGCAGGGGTGCTCAAACTTGAACTGTTGGCGTTCTACCTCAATATTGTTAGACTACGATCGATCGACTCTGAGTGTAGGTCTACCTGGTCTCCTCTAAAATGCCAATGAAAAAATTACCCGAAATTGCGAGTTTATTGGTTCTTAAAAACAAACGAGTTGTAGTGTCTAAACCTAACTTAAGGGCGACTTTGGATATTGAAGCATGACACTGCATGTCCTCAGCATACTTTTCATAAGAGGGTACGTAATTACCGAGTGCAAATCATGTTCGTCAGTTAGTCGATTGCGATATTTTGACTTAATTACCTTCATATCAGAAAATGCAGACTCGCACAAATGAATTGACCCAAGCGCAGTTTTTTTTTGACAAGTACCGCCGCCTTTTCCTGCTAGCAGGGGTTTATTACGATGAGAGAAAGTGGTGAGGGGGTTATTCTGGCCTAATTGTGGATCGAATAAATTTTTGTAGTTTATTCATTTTATTTTGTTCTAGTGAATCTTCTAAAACAAAATCTGCGAATAGTTCTATATCGGAAATTCTTCTTAAGATCGACTCAAAAAGCACTCGCGATCGCTGTAAGAATTTGTAAAAGCAGCCTAGCCTTCAACTTTTTCATGGCTTATTCGCATTGAGGAAAATAATCATATATTATAGATTCACTCGATCTTATCGAATATATACAACAAGTTCAGCCAATGATGGCCTGAAGTGCCGTTTTTCATCTTCAACACTCTGTTTCTCGTAAACTTTACATAGAATTCTTATGTGCCTGTGGTAACTTCTGTTCAGGAAGGCGAGTTCAATAACATACTAAATATTTGGACAATTTGACCGAGAGACATTTTTTGCATGAGGAGTGTGCTTAGTCCTTTCTTGAGCGTGAAAAAAAGATTTACTTTATGCCCTTGTTGCATTAATGAATATTCCCTTCGTGGTACTTCTTTTAATAACAACGAAAATTTTTATTTCATCATTCACCGAACACGTATCGATTCCACAGACTGATATGTAATTGTAGCTTGTCAGTTTGACTATCATTATCGGAAATCAAATGAAACTAGTGGTAACTCGCAATAGGCGAGTTCCATTCTCAAAAAAAAAGTTATGCTGAGCTTATATCATTCACGCTTGATGGTATTCAGCATTTCTTCTAGTTAACTCTATCACTAATTTTCACCATCTACTAAATAGTTATCACCTCCAGGAACAGCAAATTCATTATAAAGCACTATCAAACTCTGTCGTTAAATATATTGTATATGTATTGTGGTTGATATATATATTTTATATCTTTGTTCACAGGTCTTTCTCTGAAATGTTGGAACTGTAGATCAGACCTCGATCCCGCCTGTGATGACCCATTTGACAACGCAACTATCCCTTTAACTGACTGCAACATGTTAGATGACCTAACTGTGGATCCAAACAGATGCCGAAAAGCCCTGAAAAGAGGTTAGAATGAATTGCGCGTTTGCAGTGATAGGAGAATCATTATTTCTCTTCATACACCACATGTTGGTCAGATTTTTGTCACGTGAGAACATGATCGAATGCTTTGAAACAATATTTCATCATCGCAGACATGAATTTGACGATATTTATATTATCGAATATATAAATGACGGAGTTACTGCAACCAGGTGCAAGTTCAGGAAATTATATATGTTTCCATCATACCAAGATAATATCATTGTACTCAATTTTTTATGCCTATCTTGTAGATGTGCGTATTGGTATATTTCATTTGGATTATTCTTAGTATAACTGAAGAATATCCTTGCTAAACTTTTCAACAAGAATATTCTCGGAATATTGCGCAAATAGCATACATTGAGAAATGTTCGAAAAAAGGACAAGCTCAATATGCTCAGCATATCAGTATATTGAACGGTATTCTGTGGTGGAGCTCCATCTTGTTGGAATAATAATATCCATATCGAATTCATTAGGACTCACTTCGACGATTTCGGTGATTAAAGGATCAACTTTGTTGCTAGCAAATTCAAATACAATTCCCCTGTTGAACTTTGATCAATCGACCATTTTGGAGATAGTTTATTTGGTACCATCTATCTACTTATAAAATCGGAAACTAAAGAGAATATTTGAACTGAATAATGATGTTTGCTGTACTGACATTTTTGTCTTTTTTATGAGCAAAAAATAATATATCAAACCTTATCGAGTTGTTGGGATTGCCCAGTCGCCATCTGAAAATTTTCATGTGTCAGTTTCACTTCAGAATGCATAAATTTCATTATCCCAATTTTCAATCCTTTGAGTTGACCCGTTCAAAAATAAAAAAAGAAAGGGGGGACATTGAAGAAATGCACTGTATATGAATAGCTAACCATAGTCTTTGGATTAAGTATCAGAAGATGCATTGTTGGGGAAACGCCAAGAAAGCCCCCCCCCAGAATGTTTTGAAAAAATAATTCTCAAACTTTGAATATGACTGTGGCAAGGTACTAAAATTAAAAAAATTAATCATATAAGGCACTCAACCAAACAGAAAGATTGAAATGGATATTGATAAAAGATAAAATCAAAACTTTTGTTCATCAAAAGTTTGATAAAGTGACAAAAAGTGTAAGTAGGTATTGAATGTGAAGTGGTGAAATCGAACACATCCAAATGGAGAGATTTAATAAGAAAATGTTGGAACTAAGTTCCAAATTGAGTGTACTCACGACGTTTCGTTCGCTCATATCCGAAATCGTCTTCAGGTGATGGCTAATAACATTCGGAGGTATTGTCGGTTATGAAGACCCAAAGTTTTGATGGTGGAGGGAATCCTATTCATGAGGTGCGGTGAGTGGTTTCAAATGGATGTATTGGCGCGAGGTTTTCGTTCATCAAGCCGAAATTGGTCCATCTTTAGAGTGAGTGGTTTCCACACAATCCGCATTACTGAGCTGGGGTAACTGAATGTATGTTTGTCGAGAATGTAGGCAAATTTCCTTTTGAACCAGTGCTCCTGCCTGTGCATGACCTCGGCTTCAGTTCATCAATGCTGTGTTGTTCCGTAGAAACGTGCTCCGCTATTCCTGATTTCGTGCTTTCTCTTTGTGTTCGCCCTTTATCTCTTTCGTTGGTTCTCTAGTTTCTCCAATGTAGGATTTGCCGCACTCGCATGAAATCCGGTAAACGTAGTTGTTGGTGTCATAATTTTATTAAATGGTCGAATTATCGTGAGCTGACTGTCTATCGTGTTTCTTGACCGATAGCAGACTTTGACGTTGTATTTTCTTTCTCTTTCCAACGTGAATGAAGAAGAGACCACAACGTAATTTTTTGCATTTTCAAACTACCTGCTCCCTGGAGTATTGCCCATGCCATACAGTGACGATTAAATAAGTACTTTATTTTTTATTACAGAAGATGGCAAATGGACGACCATCAGAAGCTGTGGTCTTCGAACCGATCTAGATATCCAGGGCGATGATCCACAATGCATAACAAAATCTGGACCAAACAGATACTTCATTGAACTATGCGTCTGCAGTCGACTAGATGGATGCAACAAATCGTCAACCGCACAAGTTTTACCACTACTGTTGACTACTCCAATATTTCTTCTTTTTTATTCGTTGATTTGAATTTGGGATCATAATTAACATTTTAATGGTCTTCACAATGAAACAGCGGCGACTGATGAAAGTGGAATATTTCCAGATTATTAACAGATTTTCCGTTTCGAAAATATTCATGATCAGTTTTTATTCCACTGAGTTATATTCAGGTGTGACAGTTTTTTTTTGGGATGGATGTCATTACCAAATTATTGATATTTTTTACTGAGATCAGCTCAGACTGATTCTGGACTAGACCGGGTTTCTATTGTTCCACTTCCACACCTAAAGTTTCAATACTATGACTACTGGATTTGTTCACCTTCGAGTATTCCAATTACAAGTGCGGAACTTTTTCAGTGCTAGTGAACTGGCCAAATTTGATCAAAAGCATGGACACTGATTCTGAACTTCTACCCCCGAGAAGAAAAATGAGTTGCCTTCTAAACACAAAGTATTCAATTTCAAAAATATTCAGGGAATAGTGAAAAATATTTCCCAAGATTATATCCAGAATTTTACGAATATTCTTGGAATATAAAAGTATACATTCAACGCTTGAATTATATATTCTGTTAGCATCACATGCTTACCAACGAAACTGGTCACAGACGACTTCGCTATCTGAAAACTGTAAATTCTAAGCATCAGAAAATTGAAATATACTGAATTGCTGTTTTAATTGTATTCAAGAATATCTTTGTAGTCAATCTATTGAACTGACGTATTCAATTTAATTTTCTATAGAGTTTGAATCGTTCGTTAACTGTTACATTTATATTATAAACACACACACATTTATATATATATATATATTTATATATATATATATATATATATATATATATATATATATATATATATATATATATATATATATTTAAATACAGTGAAGGTTTTCACGGATACTTGAGTATGCGAAATTGGTATTCTGGGAGTTTATCCGTTGATTTCAGTTTCAACTGGCAGAAGCTTTTCAAACAACAGTTGCTAGTACCAAGTAGGAGCAGTAAAATTCTTGAAAATGCCAACTGAGATGTTGGCGAAACGTCGAAAGTCAATACCGACAAATCAACGGATAAACTCCCAGAATACCAATTTCGCATATATATATATATATATATATATATATATATATATATATATATATATATATATATATATATACATATATATATATATATATATATATATATATATATATATATATATATATATATATATATATTGACACCTATCTGTTTCTATTCTGATGTACATTATGTGTATGACATTTTTATGACTGAATCAATACATTTTTCATTATTATTATTATGACTATTATTCCATGCATTTTCCAAAGTATACTGAATTTGCTGAAATTCGAAAACATAACATGGCTTGTTCACAAACTTTCCGCTTTTTTCTTTCAGACATTTGGTTGTCGACTCTCCATCTCTCACTTTTATACTTTCCTGCCCCCTCAATATTAATCCATACCCGTCGATGTCATTGTGACTGATTAGTCATATTCCATGATATAATCCCCACTGCAATTCAGTCAGTTACATCATCGTGGCAGTGTTTTCCAAAAGGTGCCCAACAGATGCTGTGATGAAATACACGAAGAGCTCTGAGCGCTTACCTGTAGATCCAAATCACTCTCAACTAGGAAATAGTGTCTGATGAAAGTATCATGGCTCTAAAAATTCAGGGAATATTTCCCTCATATATAAAATGTCCGATAAAGCAATGCAATTATCGAAAACTTACAGCGGTAATTGCAATGTATCAAGTCGCCATAACAACACATTTGAAACCGTATCGCTAGACGTCAGTAAACAACACAAATAAATGTCAGATAGACTTCAAAAATAGAAAAACAGTTTGCGTTTTGGTGAGTGCTCCATACAATCTATAGAGGAAAGTATAAATGAACAAAAATAACATTTCCTGGAGAATTTCTTTATTCGTGAAATATTCCAATGAATTACATTCATGCATAATGACCAGATGATTTTGCATTCAAGCATTCATCTTATATAAATTGCATTCGATGTTTTTCATATTTTGTAAAAGAGCCCTTGTCCTTCGGACTCGGGTACTTTTGCCAAAATATGAAAATAAACTCTTGCAATTTTTAGATATTACGCTTTCTTGCAAAATTATCGCTAATTTTTATGCACTCGTGCAGTTATAACCGATAATATCCTGTCCAATCTCGAAGAGTTGGCAGAGGGAAATGCTGACAGGCTTATCATTACCACCGTTGTCACTCCTAATCTTTCCACTATGAAGTGCAAAATTACAGATAAGATCTTTTCCAGGCAGTATTTTCTCGGAGTACTCGAACGCAATCATTCTCCTTTTTATTGAATATGGCCGTCCTTACCGCTTTGTCAATATATGACATTATACTGCAGAAACCATAAGTATAATACTCACATAATGTATATGATGTACCTATATATTGAATAAAATATTACTCATAAGATACAGAAGATATAAATGATAGATGAAATCAACTTCAAGACGAAAAAAAAGAGTGTATACCACACAGTTGTGTAAGCCTCTATGAAACTAGAAAGACGTGAAAAGTTTTCACAATGAAATAATAGCAATGATAATAACCTATGCTTGATCGGATTTTACGACGAACCTTCTTGAACCTTTCAACAAAGTAACGAGAACATACATAAGCATTATTAATTATAATGGTAGGTATACATTTTTATGAAAACACTTTCGATACAGAAAGTCTTTCAGTTTTTCCTGAATCTGTAACAGCTTCCATAATTCTGATTTCGTCAGGTGAATGATTGTACATCTAAAGATCGCTGTAATATTATTATATTATGGAATCTTTGACTGAAGTGGAGCTGGGTATGGATAGTCTCGAATGATTAGTCTGTCGTAGGTAACAATTTCTACCTGTATTGATAATTTTTTTTCAAGCTGACTGTTTTTAAAATAGACATTGCAAAAACCTTCAATGATTTATGAGATATGAATAAAGGTCTGCATGAGTCGCGACGTTTGGCATTTCTCATGTTAATGTACCTCACAGCTCCCGTCTGAAGAGTGAAAACCGTATGCATTTGAGCCATTTGAGTTTAACAGCACACTCCTCAAAAAGGAATGCCGTATCTCAGGTGGGATTCTTTCAATAAACAATAAATCGATTTTGCATCAGAATCCCCAATTCCATAATGAATTATTCTTATTGCAAAGCACCCGAGGCTAGCCTGAGGCAATTTATTGTCGATCATCACCCCCAGAAATTTGAAAGAAGGGTTATTTTCAATGCATTCACCGAGACAATTTGATGTTGAGGGTATTCTTTCGATAGAACATCGCATAGTTAACACATTCGTTTCCAACATATCTTATGTTGGACAAAAACAAATTCGAACCGCACCAATTGTTGATTATTTCAATATCTGAACTGATGACCATGTGGATCACTTGACGATTTGTTCCATCATAAAATTGTTGTATCGTCTACGAACGGTGTTAATTTTCCTTTTATATCGATGAACGCCAGGTCGTTTATGTATAGTAAAAAATTTATTGGATGTAATACAGAGCTTTGTGGTACACCAATGTTTATATCGCCCGATGATGAACATGATTCAAGGCCGGTTCATGCCACAATCATTATAATTACATTAACATCACATTATTATTAGGAAAAGTTGAATTACATTAGTCGCACTAAGAGGTTGGCAACTTTTAACTTTATATTCATTACATTACGAATCTTAGTGAAAACAGCCATTGTGCATGTGCAGTGACGTGTCATTTGACGGTTTTAGGTTATGTTATGTTTATTTTTGTGTTTATATTATTAGTATTCAGCAATATAACGGATCAAGGTGCTTTAATAGAATTAGTTCGTCAATATGAACATCCTTAAAATGAAAAACATAAAGATTCCAACAACAGTTTCATAATATTATGAGTGTTGCATGAACGGCAACATTTTCTTAGTGAAAATGTAATGATAGTGTAATGTTAATGTAATTATAATGATCGTTGCATGAATCTACCTTCAGTTTTTACAATCTGGCTTCGAAAGGTAACTCTCAAACTATTTAGGAGTGACCAGATTAATACTGTAATCACCTCGTTTTTGTAGACGTATTTTGAGGTTAACACAGCCGGATGCTTTGGACAATTCCCAGAAAACCGCTGCAGTTAATTCTGGGTTGTTGATATTTTCATAAAAGTTGTATAGGAGGGAGAGGATGGTATCATTACAGACTCTCTAAATACATATTTTCCTGAAACTTCACTAAAAAATATATCGTTTTTTGATCTCGCGGCCAAATACTTGTATTATTCTTGAGGCATTATCGAATAAGTTTACAGTTGGATAAAACCTCCTTGCACTTTTTTCTAGGTATCATTCCGAATAGAATGAGCCCTATTTCATATTTTCAGGACCAGTATCAAGAGATATCTTGATTTTCAACTTGTGAGATAGACTAATACTAATAGACATAAAACCAGAACGTGACATATTTTTGGTGATCAAAGAAACATACTGTTTCTGTCAATCATACACATGATGATTCCGCCAAATGAGGGATGTCAGACTTATTTGAATGTGAAGTGTGTTCGATAAAATATAATTAAGACAGACAGTTCAATTCCTCCAATTTCCACTTCGAAAATTGTCATTGTCCAGTTGTGAAGTTCATGCATATGTGAACGATTGGTCATCTAGATTCGATTAATAGTCACAACGTAGCATATTCTAGGAGTGTGAAACAATACTCGATACTAGTATCAATTCTCTTTTCCTGAAGATGTTAACCTTGTTAGCGAAACTCGCGTCAAGTGATATCACTTTGGTGTTGGCATTATTGATCTTCAGAAAAAGTTTTCATTGATGTTCGTGTACATTTTTTTTAATATCACACCAAATGTTTCAAAAGAGCTTATTTCCAACCTTATATGAAGTGCTTGAATGCCCGCTAACGTGCACACACTAGCGCAGTATAAAAAACGAGTTATCCCTGGCATGATATTACAGTCACACATAACTCGGTACTACTATATCAGCCTCGATTGGCTACATTTTTCCTTTGAGGGGAATGATTTACTATCCGACTGGTATACATATTTGATGAATTATTTTCTGGCTTGCTTCTCCAAATTAAAAAATACGAATCATAACATTCATTAGAGAATTAAAAAAAAATACTCTAATGGTAGGTGCGTCTAAAGGTGGATTCAGACAAATCCGATATCCGACGTCCGAATCGTACTCGTATCACCGGACAAAATGGGCGACTCATATTTTGTTGGTTTATGAGAAAGTGTTTGAATTTTTCTATTTTTTCTATTTCAAAATTTGTTTCTTCATTAAATTATGTCTTATACCAAAATAGGTCTTCGTGAAATTTGCTATGCTCACATAAATCTCTTGCGCCACCGCTGATTTGATTTATGATTTTGATTTCGCTCCATCCTAAATTATGCTGCATTAGGCAATAAGGTATACCAAGGTCCTTCTCATAGATTGGGATCTTATCTTTGGCACCAGTATCTAAGTTCTTGGTGTTATCATCAACTGATAACGTTGGGTAGTTTGTGAAAAAATGTTAATACGAGTAATCCCCTTTATATTCTCTATTCAACATTAAAAAAACAAAAATTTGAATAATGTGAAAGTAGAACTCGGTTTATCAGATCGGTTCGGAATCTTTGAAGTATTGCTTTCCATATATCATCATCATATTGTATTTTATCTCGACAGGGTTAATCTGGGAGACATTATAATTTGATGAATTAAATATTGTTTCCATTATTGTATAGTAGGTATCATTGTTCAATAAGTGAAAATGCAGTGTGGATTGTGGGTTTTGTTTGTCTCTCAAACATTGTTACATCTTTCAGGGGTAAGAATGAGCACATATTTCTCTATGAAACAATTTTCAATCTACTCAAACTGAAAAATCTGTTCGTAGTTTTTTGGGTCTCACCCTACCACAATCTGAAAGAATAAGGATTAATTTTGGAATAATTTTCTCGGGTAAATTAGAAGTATGCCCTTTTACGCGTGTGTAGATTCAATTCTTATTATGTGTTTTTAGTTGAATTCCTGAAGTTTTTTGTTGGTTCAGGAGGAATTTTTTGAATTTTTTTAATTTTTCTATTTCAAAATTTGTTTTTTATTGAATTATTTCTATTTCAAAATTTGCTTTTCATTAAATTAATTCTTATATCATAATAGGTCTTCGAGAAATTATTATGCTCACATAAATTAGTGATCTTGTCGCGCCACTGATTTGATTTATGAGTATGATTTCGCTCCATCCTACATTGTGCTGCATTGGGCAATTAGGTGTACTTATTTCCTTCTCTTAGTTTGGGATGTCCTCGTTGGCACCAGTATCTAAGTTCTTGGTGTTATCATCAACTGATAACGTTGGGTAGTTTGTGAAGAAATGTTTATACGAGTAACCTCCTTTACATACTTCATTCAACAATGCATCTATGAAAAAATTTTAATAATGTGAACGTAAAACTCGGATTATCAGATCGGATCGGAATCTTTGAATTGTTGTTTTCCATATATCATCATATTGTTTTTTATCTCGACAGGGTTAATCTGGGAGAAATGATGTTTTGATGAATTGAGTATTGTTTCCATTATTGTATTGTAGGTATCATCATTCAATAATTAAAAATGCTGTGTGGGTTTTGTTTGTCTCTCAAACATTGGTACATCTTTCAGGGGTAAGAATGAACAGATATTTCCCTAAATAAAGAGAAAATTGTTAGTTTCCGTTAATCATCTGACGAACGTCAACCCACAGAAGTAGAAACATGTGCGAGCAATGGATCAACGAGGCCTTACCTTTCAACGTGCGATTACCCAGCCCGGCGGGGAATCGAACCCCGGTCTTCCGCTTGAAAGGCGAATATACTAAACAATCTATAAAACAATTTCAATCTACTCAAACTGAAAAATATGTTCGTAGTTTTTTTTGGGTTCCCAACCTACCACAATCTGAAAAAATAAGAATTTATATTGGAATAATTTTTTCGCGGTAGATTTAGGAGTATGCCCTTCTACGCTCGTGTAGATTCTGATATCAATTCTTATTTTTTCATATTGTGCTAGGTTGAGAACTTTATAAAAATGTGAAGAAGGAATCCATCTACCATAAAAATGACATTCAAACAGTACAATGAAATATTTGGTTTTATGTTCACTGAGAAATATCTAGCAAATAACAACAAAACATGATCGTTTCTACTATTCAAAGTGGGACGAAATCAATATTCAGCGTATCTGAGAATTAATTTCAAACACATTTTGTATGGGAAATGAAACTTTTCACAGAAGACCGTATGCCTGAAAATTATTTCTTGTCTCAGAATTATCCTGTTTAACCATTCCTTCGAGGAAGGCGTAGATTGGTTTTTGGGGATGAATTCTTATAAGTAGATGTTGTTTGAATATCATCCGTGGAGGTGGATGAGTGTTGAAATCCATATTTTTGGTTTTCCTTTCCCCTGAAACTGATAAAAGCAATGCCAGTGTGAATTGGTGATAATGGGAATTGATGATTATTCAATACAAAAATATCAGCTTTTGCAAATATTTTAGAATATAACAAAATAACCAAATATTCCACTAATAGTATAGAAAACAGAGAGACATTTCACAACCATTTGAAAATAAATGAACATTCTTCGAGAAAAAACAATATAGAAATTATATTATAGAAAACCTCCACATTCATAAAGCTTACTACCTCCACGACCCATAGTAACTAGTATTGGATCAATTTGTAAAAATCTAGCCCACTATCTACTACTAATTGTTAACTCATATACTGGCCACTGGATCAGGAGGCAGTACTGGCGTCTGCTTCATACCATACGAGTATCTAATATGGTATGATCTTCATATTTGAAAGCAAAAAAGATATTATACCACCAAGAGCTCCTATGATCAGAACTACTACTTTCACAGAATGTTTTGTATAGAGTCTTCGGAGTTCGAAGAGAATATCTTGATATTTTGTCCGTTTTTCCTCTTCTTTCTGGACAACATTCGCTTCTTCTGGGCTTCTGAGTTTGGGAAATGAGTAGTTCCAATAAATTCGTTACTTCTCATTCCCAACAACGAACTCAATATCTCCTGGAGCTTGATGCAGCACTGGTGTCCGCTCTATATCATACGAGTCTCTAAGATGGTGGCGATTTGTCTGAAAGTTTCCTGCTTGTGTATTGGAGCCCATAAAATGCTTGGATTTAGACGCAGTGCCATGGCAATAATCCGATTAAACTAGAAATAGACCACCTAGGTGTGAGATTAATAAATGAAGATCGCCTTCTCTCAGAGTGTCACTGCAATGATCTGTCAATTTTGTCATTGAAACGAAATAATTATAAACCAAAGAGAATATCCATACGTACTGAATATTTGAAATTCTTGATGGGGAAATGAATCGATATTTTTCGTTGCATATAAGCTTTTTTATGTCAAAATTTGGCACAAATATGTCAGCCAGGTGGCTTGCTATCTAAATGAGCAATACTGCGTTCAAATTCTCTTTCTGCAACTTTTTTTTACTAGAAATGAATATCGAACGGTGAATCACAAATAAAAAAGACTCAGACTAGGTGTCATAACGTTCGCTCCCCACATATGTCATTATTCTTTGCCATGATGGATCGGATGAGCTGAAAACTCATTCGAGTAGTCAAGTATCATTTCCAGAGTGATCAATTGCACGAATATCAATCAACAACTAATTACACTTTACAGGACAAAAACTCGTGCATGTCTGCCGTTAGTCCTATGTTAGGTATTTTCCTAAAAACATTTGAATGACTGAAATTTTACATGAAATTTTATGTAAATTTCTAATGTCGAATCAGTATTGAGTAATCAAGACATGCAGCAGCTTCATATTTCTTTCGTTTAAATTTTTCATTGAAACTTTTTTCTCAGGGCGATGTGATAGTGAAAACCAAATATGGTTTGGTAAGGGGACAGAAAGCAACCACCATAGACAAAGGAAAGCCATACTATAGCTTCCGAGGTATTCCTTATGCTAAACCTCCTGTGGGTAATTTGAGATTCAAGGTAAGATGTTTTCTAAGCTTTTCTTTTGAATTCTTTAATTTTACCTCCTTTGTGGGTGATTCGAGATTCAAGATGTGATAGAGTTTTGTAACTTTTTTTTGCTTTCCTCAATTTGTCTTCAATAGTTATTTTCACAAGTCAGTATAAAATAAGGAGAATACACATTCTATAAAAGATATATGTAATACTGATATTATCAAACACTTCGGTGATATGTTGTATATCATCTCTAGACCCTCAGCGCATGTAAAGAACGGAAGAACTAGCCAAATTCAGACAATTACTTCCTTTGCTATATCCTATGAAATGCGTTGACGAAACTTACACAGTTATTCTATACACGAAATGGAAGGGAAGGTATATCGAAAAAACTACTCTCCTGTCCGTGTTTGTCGCGATGGTATTTGAATAGAGTAACACTAACTTTTTCCTAATCCCTTTGTACACAAAACACACGTAAGTTGAAGTCCAGCGACAGACAAGTTTGTTGTTGAGAATTGTGGACGTATAAACACTACTCAGGGATGAGGAAAGATATGCCTAATATATTGTTGATAATTGGATAACAAAAGCATAACTAAGGAGAAAGCCATATTTATGTTAGCTAGAAAGAAGCCATTGAAAGAGTGCTTTGGAAAGAAATTCTTGAACTGAAATATTTCATTAGTGTGTGATGATACATTTCACTCAGGTTTGCAGTCTCATTTCACTGAATGGAAATAGAATGTGTTCATTAAATGAATACTACATATTTTTCATAGGCTCCAGTACCATATGAGCCCTGGAATGGAATACGTCCGGCAATATCCGAAGGGAATATCTGTGTCCAGCGCTATGATCTGGGATCGGAGGATTGCTTGTTCATCAATGTTTACACTCCCAGAGTAAGTTATTCTTCCTGAGCACTTGTTTATTTGACATTTTTTCTAGTCCATTTGAAACAATGTGCCACTTTTCGCAAAAGCCGATTGTGCTTCTGGCTGTGTATTTTTTTGACATGGAATATAAAACCAAGTTTTAGAGAAATACGTATATATCGACCTCGCATGGTTTTTCCTATATCAAAATGATACATAAAGGAGTCAACTTTGACTTCCGAGTGGAAATTCAAGGAAGCCGCCTATATCTACAACAAAAACACATTCAGTCACCCCAGCGTGGAGATCCGGAATGTGTGGAGGCCGCTTATCCAAGGCATAGACCGACTTCGGCTCGATGAGGAAGAATCACGCACCAATACATCAATTTCCCGCTGAAAATCGATCAGCACACTTCTAGTAGTAGCACCCACTCGCCTCATTGTTAGTACCACCCCTTCACCCACCATAGGGAAATTGGGGCTTTATAAACGACCACACCTTGAAATATTGTCAGTCATCACCAGAAGATAAGAAATATTTCATTTATTTCTTCATTCAATATTTTTCACTTGATTTGTATACTCTCCTTCCGTTCTTAGCAACAGGTTTCAGTAGAGTATATGATATAGATAATGGAAGTCCGAACCATTACCATTTATTTCTGCTATTTATATGAATGATTATAGGTAAGATTCACACGCGACTTGATTTTCTTCAAGTTGCAAAATATTTCATCATTATGATCATTCCCATTTTAATTTTGCTACAATATTTTTCCAAAAATAGTTCTCCAAAATTTGACCGAATACTGAATGATATTGGTTCGGACTTCCATTGTCTATATAGTAAACTGTATTGCAATCTGTTATGAAAACTTATAAGTTGGAAAGTAATAATCAATCAAGCCAATAAACTACGAAAAATTAAATCAATATGAATAAGGTACTCTAATCCCATTAAAAAAATTGAAAAGGACTTTGGCCATAGAATAAAAATTGAAAACTTCAATCTATCAAAAAGGTAAATATGGTGAAAAAAATCAAAATGTTGAGTATTATATATATGCAAAAATGTTGAAACCAAGTTTCAAGTTGAGTGTACCCAAGACATTTCGATCACTGGTATCCGCAATCGTCTTCGGGTGATGACTGACAACATTCAGAGATATTGAAAAAGGAAACACGAAGTCAAAGTACAATCAAAGTCTCAATAAATTGGTCTTCCACTTTGAGTATGGACTACTATCTTCGTATGGATTCAGAGATATGTTTAGTTATGAAGACCCGAATTTCCCATGGTGTGAAGGGAATAATCAATGATTTCCCGTGCTGGTGGTAGAAGGTGCTTAATGAGCCGCGCTGATTTTGGACTAGTTCCCCCTGTGTATGAGCTCAGCTTCAGACCATTTGATGCTGTGTTGGTTCCTCCAAACAACGTGCTCCGCTATTTCAGACTTTGGGGTTTTTCCCTCTTGTATGATTTTCTCGTGTTCACATTTTCTCACTTCCAATGTTTTTCTGGTTCCTTCTATGTAGGATTCGCGGCACTCACGTGGTATCCGGTAAACACAGTTGTTGGTGTCTCTGTGTTCATCAGGTGATCGAGTTTTTGTGAGCTGACTGCATATTGTGTAACAGACCTCAAAGTTGTATTTCCTTCCTATCCTCTTGATCCTCTTTGAACGTCCTTTTGAGTGCCTTATTTGATTGAGTTGTCCTTTTTTATTCCATTATTCGTAATTTATTGGTTTGTTTTACATTTTCTACAAGTCCTTTATAACAGGTTTCAATAGAGTTGACTATATAGATAATGAATGTCCAAACCAACACCTACCACCCAGCAAGACCATTGTCAACCACATTCAAGAAACGTACATAAAATGTGTCTTGAAGTATTACTGGTATAGTATTGATTGACATCATTATGGCGAATGATGATGAATTGTCGGTCACGCTGTATATTTGGTAGACGTTTTGCACATTCAGGTTTGTGGGTTCTAGGATATGCTGCTTCGTTCTTGATACATAAGAAGCCTCAAGTGGAGCATCGAGTTCTAGCCAAAGACTCTCTTCACCTTTCGATGTGCTAGATGAGTTTACTTCATCAAAAAAAAAATTGTCTGAACATTTTCTTGTGGTTGTCATATTGTCAAGGATTTTTTGAAACATTCGATTGAATATTTTCCAGAATATGAGCGATAAATCACCTTCGCTACCTGTAATGGTTTGGATATATGGAGGAGTATTTTTGTATGGAGGTTCCACATACGCTCAGTACAGCCCTGATTATTTTCTTGATGAAGATGTGGTATTCGTTTCATTCAACTACAGGCTCGGTGTTTTCGGTGAGTTCATTTTTTTGTGCAGTTGAAATATTCAAGGTGTTTCGATGAATCATTAGTTTATATTCATTTATACCTCATTTAGTATTTGATATTTCATTTATGTTGTGTTTCACTGTGTCTTATGGCAAACCAAGTTATATATTTTGAATTTTTCTTCGTCAATGTGGATGATATAGAACACTGGAAGTGGCACTCTGTGAATTCATTTCCATAAAAAGTCTTATCGTTGATATCGACTGATTCATTTTATGTCCGATCACTCAATCAAGATCAAGAAGCCGAAAAAACAATCGACTTTGGCCGTTGTGAAGTGGTACTTCAGTGAAGTGATCTTTATGGTTAATGTCCTCAATACTGCTCCCAGTTTTGAGGACCTTTCTGTGTCTCTTATTCATATTTTGAAGAAGAAAGGAACAAAGAAAAATGTTTGAGAAAATTTCATTTTCTTCATAAAAATACCCATTTTTATAGATAATATCTTTTTCATAATTCGTAGAAGATAAGTACAAAGGAAAGAGTTTCAGGAAATTTCATTTTCTCCATAAAAATATCCGTTTCCACTGATAATACAGGAATCATTGCAATTTATGATTTTCCGAACATTCATAGTATCACATATATCAGCTTCGGGATGTACAATGAAATATCAAAAACTTTATGGTAATATAGAACAATTTTAGAACAATACATGTTGTATAATTTCGCCACTTCAACATGTTTGACTTGGAATCTGATTGTCTACTGAATATTTGAATACGTATATGTTATAATGTTTGAATGTTTAGGCTTTTTGTCTACCGAAGATGAGGCAGCATATGGAAATTGGGGATTGAAAGACCAATTGCTGGCTTTGAGATGGGTTCAGGATAATATTGAATATTTTGGTGGCGATAGGAAAAAGGTAACCGTCTTTGGAGAGAGTGCAGGAAGTGCTTCCATTTCCTATCTGTTGCAGAGTTCATTGGCTGAAGGTGAGAACTCCATTGGTCATTTCAAATATGATAATTATTTCCGTGATCATGTAGAATTGTTTAGCAATGCGTTATTTTAGACACATTGACTCATTCAAAGTTATAGTTAGACTGTCAAGTTAGCACTCAATCTCTCAGATCATATATTGAAAAATGAATCAGCATTGAATCGGAACCCATTAATGTGGTATAGATGGAAGATATCTGAAAAGGTCCTACATTTGGTCTCATAGGTGTCTCAGAACTCTACAAATGAACGTCAGTCTTGAAGTCTAATTCAGGTATGGTGACTCTATGTGTGTCCTAATTTGGAAAATTGGTAATAATACAGCTTTACCATTATTCAATTTCAAAGAAATTGTCTCACACCATTGTTTCATTGTTTTCTGCAATTTTCAAGGATTCTTTTGCAGCACTGTTTATGTTTGACTCTACTATTATAACATATATGTCATCAGCAAACTGTAATGATCCACTAAAATCACCTGTTGATTCTGGGTAAAGAGAGTTCACATACACACATACACGATAGATGAAAGAGGTCCGAATATTGATCCTTGAAGAACAGCTTGTTTATAAGTGTACATCATCTGAATCATGAGAAGTATCATATTTTATTACAAAAAATAGTTGATATCTATTCGTGAGAGATGATATTTTCTCCTTCTTGAACGAATATCCAGGTTTTTAGAGCTTGCGCAAGGGATACCCACCCGGCTCCTACAGTTTATGAAGTGGAACCAGAACCATGTTGGCTCCGTGGCTAGACGGTAAATACCAAATTAAAAAAAATCTGGGACTTCCAGGATTCGAACCTGTGTCGTTCGGTTGAGAAAATGAGCTTACACCATGCTCGTGGGACCATTTCAGCAAAACTATGCGTATCGCTCTGATTCCATAACTCATTCAGACTTAAGCTATGATTCACCAAATGGAACGCCTCGGTCAAATCAAAGTATGTCCTAACTGATACTTTTCTCTGATTGATATCGTTCATGATGAAATTGATGGCTGATTCTGTAGACTTTTCATTTCTAAGGATGTTTTGTTTATTTGAAAATTCCAGAATTCTGTGGCAGGTTGGGTAATCTCTCAACTATATTTTAAACAGTGGGTGAGATTTAATCAGCTCTATATTTATTTATATCAGTTTTTCCCCCTTTTTCATTTACTGGGATAATATTAGCGATTCTCAATTCATCAAGAAAGTATTCAATTTGTAAAGTAATATTAGCTGAATATGATAGAGGTTCGGATATAGAAAATATTACAAAATGAGGAATGTGATCTATCGCACAGAAATATTTTGGTTGTATGTTATTGATGATGTTAAATGTTATAATGGATGTGATTGGAAATCAGAAAATTGAACTTTTGATCGATTTTGTTTCACGGTATTCAATGGACCTTGCACTATTGAGATCAAAATGGGAGCCGAATGTATTTGCTATAACTTGGAAATCCTGAATACTTCCATTACCATATCAGACCGAGTGGCCGTGACATATTTTTAGGAACAATTTTTCACAGTATGCCTTCGAGAGAGAAAAAAATCGAAGCTTGAACAAATCGTATCGTGCAAAAAATTTCACGCGTTTCGTGATACTTCATGTGCTTCTACAGGATTTTCGTTTGTTGGGTTCGGTACTAATTTTGAACAACTTTTTACAGGATACCTTGCATTCTTTACACATTGAAACATTGTGAAAATCACAGGAACGATGGAGGCATACTATAAAATATTGGTCCAAAAATCTGTCGCGGCCGCTCGGTCTACTTTTCAATTTGATATTCCCTTCACACTGATTTTGATTTGAAAATTTTTTGAAAATATTCCACATATATTTCGATTTTTTATTGAATCATTTTTATAACTTTCATTTGATGACTTATAATCCGATAATTAATAATAATCACATAATAATGTTTATTCACTGGAAAAACATATTTCACAAAGGAAAATAATAATAGCACTTGTTAATGAATACATTCACGTGAGCATAGTGCTGCATGAGAAAAGTATATAGTATAAGTAATTGAAAAGAATCAAAAAGTATTATTAGAATGTTATTTTGTACAAATAATCTGTTACGTCGCTATTTATTATTATTATTATTTTTGTGTGTTTCATTTATTCCTTCCAGTTCTTTGTTTGAATTGATCTGAAACAAGCTGTATATTACAAAAAGTAGTTGACAAGACGTCAAGAAATAAAAAAGTTGTCAAGACGAAAAGTCGATTTATTTTAATTGAAAATCCGACAAATCAAAAGGTTTTACGACCCTAAAATCTACATTGGTCCTTCGAGTTAAACGAGAATCAGCTCTGTGGACAGCAGTGCAGGTCAGAAGACAAAAAAATGACCGAAAATTCCGACAACCGTAGACGACGGCCGACAGCCGGAGTGAACAACGATCTCGACCCAAACTTTGTATGGCCTCAAGGTTTTGGAGAAGCTTCAGGAAGGCACGACGACCCGATCCAAGAAGTGAAAACCACTGACGACGTTCACTACAATCCTCAGAAAATTAGCCATTTCGACATGAATACTGCCTCTAGCAAAAAATCGATGAGGTCAGTTTCTACAAAACATAGTCTCGCTAGTTTGGACCTTGAAAGGAAAACATTGGCATTAGAGACTGAAAAATCTAGACAAGCTCTTCGAGCCGCCGAGGAAGAAATGAAAAATAAGAGAAAATTGTTAGAATTAGAGCATCAAGTAAGGGAAGCTGAATTAGTCGCGAAAGCTGCGAAATTATCTTCATCTCAGGGAGTTTTGTCTTCACGACATTCAGTGACAAGCATCTACCCCGAATTAGTTTTCAGCAACAATATGATGTTTCCGCCATCGGTGACAACCGAAAAGAATACTCATGTCCAAAAATGGATTGAAGATATTCCAAACAACACTCACGAACAGAATTTTCCAGACCAGGATATCGACAAAAATGAGCCCAATAAAAATTCAGAAATAAACATTTTATGTGAAACCCTGAACAAACTTTTGCAAAATAGCACAAATTCACCTCATTCAGCTCTCACGAACAAATTGGTAGCTAGACAAACTATTGAACGAGATTTTCCCATTTTTGATGGACGTCCAGAAGAATGGCTCACATTCTATTCGCAATTTAAGAGAATTTCGTCACTTTGTGATTATACACAGGAAGAAAAAATGATCAAACTTCAGAAATGTCTCAGAGGAGAAGCTAAATATGTTGTAGCAGGAATGATGTCCATTCCCGAAAACGTTGATCTGGTAATTGAAACCCTTCAGATGCACTTTGGGAGACCTGATCTCATCATTGAAGTTCTTCTGTCGAAAGTACGAAATTTGTCCGTTCTGCGAGATCAAAACTTGACTAGTCTGATATATCTTTCGAACCATGTGCGATGTCTTGTATCAACAATTCTTTCCCTCAACCAAGATTGTCACCTCAAAAATCCTCAAGTTTTGAGAGAACTCATGGAAAAACTACCAGAATCTTTGAGACTTCGTTGGGGAGAGCAAGTAGCTGAAAAAAAAGGAGACGTCGACATTCAAGATTTCTCTAAATGGCTCAGTCATATTGCCTCAGCCGCATCTTATGTATCCGCGACGAAAAACAAAGCCAACCGATCAAATTTTACTACACGACGACAAGAGTCCTCCCTCACGACTGTTATGTCAAATACTAACAGGAAGTGCGTTTACTGCAAAGAGGAAGGTCATAAGATAGGATTCTGTCCAAAAATCAAAAGGGATGACATTGAAACTAGATGGAATGAAGTAACTAAACTAAAATTATGTTTTTCTTGCTTGAAATCTGATCATCATACTTCAAAATGTACATTCAGAAGAATGTGTGGCATCAATGGCTGCAGAAGACCGCATAATAAGTTTCTCCATAAAGACGGCAATACAAATAACCAGAATTTTACAACCAACGATATGCCAAATCAGAGCCAATCAACAATGACATCAACCGAACCTTCAAGACAAGAGCCAGTTCTTAGTACTCAAAATCGACAGAAAAATATTCTTTTGAGGATGATTAAAGTCAAGTTGTATGGAAATGACACCTCAATTGAAACAGTTGCTTTGTGCGATGAAGCCTCGACCGTAACTCTCATCGACAGCACTATTGTGGATGCATTGAATTTAGAAGGAAACAGAGAAACTTTATGTCTTCAGTGGACTAACGAAATCACCAAGGAGTACGAAGATTCCATGAATGTCAAGGTCAAAATTTCGGGAGTTTTTCCAAATGCACCGGTATATCAAATGAATGACGTCCGCTCAGTAAATAATTTGTCATTGCCGTATCAGAAAATTGACTACAATAGCTGGAAAAATCACCCTCACTTGATGAACATACCATTCGACAATATTGACCAGAGACCATTGATTTTAATTGGACAAGATAACATAAGACTAACGATTCCCAGAAAAATATCTCAAGGTCCTGCAAATCTACCAATTGCCACAAAAACGAGTCTTGGTTGGATTCTTCATGGTGTTGGTAATGACGATAAAAAGGAAGACTATTCATTTCATATCTGTTCCGAGGATGTTTCGGATGACACACTTCAAAAAATGGTAAAAAACTCATTTTCACTCGATGCTTTCGGAATATCACCCATTTCTAAAATCATGAACAATGACGACACAAGAGCAATGAATATCATGAAATCAACAGCCAGGAGAATAGAAGACAGATTCGAGATAGGACTCCTGTGGAAGTCGGATAATCTTGTTCTTCCAGAGAGCAGATCGATGGCATTCAGACGTTTGCTTTGCGTGGAGAAACAGATGAATAAAAATCAATGTTTCAAGAAGAAATATTGCGAAAAAATTGATGAATATGTCGAAAAAGGATACGCCAGAAAATTGTCATGGAAAGAAGCCGCAATTGAAGGTCCTAGGTGTTGGTACCTTCCACACTTTGGAGTCGTCAACTCCA
Source organism: Zygogramma bicolorata (assembly GCA_032362365.1). Classification (NCBI taxonomy): domain Eukaryota; kingdom Metazoa; phylum Arthropoda; class Insecta; order Coleoptera; family Chrysomelidae; genus Zygogramma; species Zygogramma bicolorata. The sequence continues at coordinate 66,748 of JAVJAQ010000100.1, forward strand.
ATAAACCTGGTAAATTACGACTTGTATTCGATGCCGCTGCCAAATCTCATGGTTTCAGTCTCAATGACCATCTGTTGTCCGGACCAGATTTACTTCAATCCCTTGTCAGCATCCTCATCAAATTTCGTCTTAGAAAAATTGCATATACCAGTGATGTACGGCAAATGTTTCATCAAGTGAAGATTCGACAGGAAGATCAAAATTCACAACGTTTCCTCTGGAGGGGGGGAGATGAGAAGAAAACATGCGAAGTTTACGAAATGCAAGTAATGACCTTCGGCGCAACCTGTTCACCAACTTGCGCTCAATACATCAAAAATTTGAACGCTCACCAACTGACAACAGACAAAAGAATAATTGATGCTATCACAAAAAGACATTACGTCGATGATTACTTAGACTGCACCGACACTGACGAAGAAGCTCTGGAAATCATCAGACAGGTGAATATAATTCAGAAAAAGGCAGGATTTGAATTAGTAAATTGGACAAGTAATTCTGAGACTGTTATTCAATCACTCTCCCGCAGTGAAGACTCACTCAAAGACTTGAACTCAAATAATTCAGACAACACACTACAACGAATCTTAGGACTATCATGGGATTCTAAAAACGATCACTTTTTATTCAGAGTCAAAACAAATTTATATACAAAAATAGACAAACCACCTACAAAAAGAATTGTTTTAAGGACAGTCATGTCAGTATTCGATCCTCTGGGATTAGTCGTCAATTTTACCATCAGGGGACGAATACTGATACAAGATATATGGAGGGCAGGTATTGGATGGGACGAAGTACTTGACGAACGGACATATAATGACTGGAAACTTTGGTGTGAAGATCTGTCTAGAATGTCAGATATCAAAATTCCTCGATGTTACTCTTTCAATATTCCAAAATCTAAGAATACATCTTTGCATATTTTCTGTGACAGCAGTAAGAAAGCATTTTCAGCACTTGCATATCTGAGAATCGAGGCAGATGATAACATAGACGTATCACTTGTTATGGGGAAGGCACGAGTAGCTCCGACTAAACCTATCTCGATACCTCGATTAGAGTTACAAGCGGCTCTGATGGGAGCGAGATTAAGTAAGACTGTAAAAGACGCTCTTGAATTAGATATTCATGAGGTATGTTACTGGACAGACTCGACGACAGTACTGTACTGGATAAAAAGCGACGCAACTCGACTGGGACAATTCGAATCACACCGAATAGGAGAAATCCAAGATATGACAGAAACTACCAGTTGGCGATGGGTTCCATCGAAACAGAATCCTGCTGACTTAGCTACTAGAACTTATAATGAAAATGGGACGAACACTGTCAATTTCCAAGAATGGTTTACTGGACCGCTTTTTCTATATCAGAAAGATAGAACGACTTGGCCAACCAAAGAAATCGACAAGCCTCAAGAAAAAAGTTTCACTGAAACAACGTTGGTGGTGACCAGAAAAGTTCCTGAAAATGTTCTTCCTAATATCGAAAGATTCTCCAAATGGAATCGACTTATCCGTTCCACTGCTTGGGTAGTGAGGTTTATCAGAATTATGAGGGGAGACAGACAGAAGATATTTCCGAAAGAACTTGAAATAGAAGAGATAATGGAATCTGAAAAAAAATGGATTAAACAAGTTCAGGAGGAATGTTTCAGTGAGGAGATTAGAGACTTGAAACAAATGCGAGACATAAAACGACAAAGCAAACTTTTCACACTGACACCCATATTAGACAAGAATGGTATTCTGGTTCTGAATGGAAGAACAAATTTATCACCAGATTTGGAAGAGTCTACCAAGAAACCAGCAATCCTGCCAAAGAACCACAGATTCACTAAACTTTTGGTTCGGAATTATCATGTGAGATTTGCTCATCAAGGTGTCGAGTTAGTATTGAATGAGCTGAGACAAAAATACTGGATTATTGATGGTAGGTCTGTAGTGAAAAATGAATTTGCTCATTGCCTGAAATGCAGGAAATGGAAAGCAAAACCAAATATACCACAAATGGGACAACTACCTCTAGCTCGAATGACCCCAAATGTTAAGCCATTCACATATACAGGGGTGGACTACTTTGGGCCACTGTCAGTGACGATAGGAAGAAGAATAGAAAAGAGGTATGGAGTCATATTTACATGCCTTTCAATCAGAGCGATCCACCTGGAAGTCGCACACTCACTTTCAACCGAATCTACAATAATGGCAATTCGAAGATTCATCTCGAGAAGGGGGCCTATAAAACAAATGTTCTCGGACAACGGAACGAATCTCAGGGGTGCTGCGGAAGAACTAAAGAAAGCCGTACAGGAAATCAACCAGCAATCAATATTTCAGGACATGACATTACGAGGAATCGACTGGAAGTTTATTCCTCCAAGCTCGCCACACATGGGGGGATCATGGGAACGGCTAATTCGATGCGTCAAGAAATCGTTTCACGTAGTTTTGAATGGGCAAAAACTGGAAGACGAGATTCTTTTGACATTGTTCGCAGAAGTTGAACATATGGTTAACAGTAGACCAATAACCAAAGTTTCGACGGATCCAAACGACTACGAAGCATTAACACCGAACCATTTCCTTATCGGAACTACCGGAAATGAACCTCTCCATCAATTCGACAGAGTTAATTTCAGAAGTCAGTGGAGAAAGACACAGTATCTAGCCGATTCATATTGGAAAAGGTGGATCAAGGAATATCTGCCAAGTCTAACCAAACGGAACAAGTGGTGTCAAGATTCTTCTCCTTTGATAGCTGGCGATGTCGTAGTCCTTGTTGATAACAATGCCCCAAGACAAAATTGGAAGCTAGGAAGAGTAGAACGACAATTTTGTGGACCAGATGGTAGGGTGAGGGTTGTCGAGGTGAAAACTTCAACAGGACTGTACAAGCGACCTGTTACAAAACTGGCAAAAATAGACCTTCGTGAAGAGTGAAGAAGATGAATCTCCTACACGGCGGGGAGGAATGTTACGTCGCTATTTATTATTATTATTATTTTTGTGTGTTTCATTTATTCCTTCCAGTTCTTTGTTTGAATTGATCTGAAACAAGCTGTATATTACAAAAAGTAGTTGACAAGACGTCAAGAAATAAAAAAGTTGTCAAGACGAAAAGTCGATTTATTTTAATTGAAAATCCGACAAATCAAAAGGTTTTACGACCCTAAAATCTACATAATCCATAATACATATACTATGAACAATAACAATAATCTAAAAAAATAGTTAATTGAATGTCAAGAGAATATGATAAAAACTACTACAAAACGAGTCTCTGAGCTTTTTTCGCATTCGGACCAATATACCTTTCATGAGTCGACCTCCCAATTTTGTCTCTAATGACGATATTATAACTGTCAGTATTTGAATACAGTGGTCCATTTGTGATACTTCCTCTCTTGCCCAGGGACCTTTTTTTCAATAGAACAGCTTAGCTTTGGAACTCCTTGCCGAAAGAGGTTTTCCTGAGGCTTACAAACTTCAAAAATTCAAAGTGAATGTTAATTCATATCTCCTGTCCCTTGATTCACGCGGTGTTCTTTGAACATTAGGGCTTCCCTCTCGTGTGATTCTACATATAAAAAACAGAATTCACCCAGTTTTGGCGTTCATTCTCATATTTGCATTTGAAAATTTGGAAAACTGTGTCAAAATGTTGGAAGAATATAATGTGATAATAAATTGAGCCTCATCCAGAGTCAAGAAAGGACTGTCAGCATAAATCTCATTAAATATTGGAATTGCCCAGAAACTGTTGATGATCAACAATGCATGTGTGGCAGCAATCCATTCAAAATGAGGAATATGTATATCCCATAATATATGGTACTTCCCTAGCTCCAAAGTATTTTATCGTAACGGACAAGAACTGTTGAAAAAATTACCATTTCCCACTCTCTTATTGAGTTTTCTGAGAGAATGATCTCTTCATGTGTATGTATATAGGGCTATATACTTTAATTTGAAACTCCACGACTAGAAACTAGTAGCACATGCACGGCTTCCATTTCAGGTTGACGATATGGTGGGAGAACTTTTTGTCCAGGGTTCAATTGCTTCTCTTTCTTGGTACTAACGTTTGAAAACATTGGGAAATTATGTTTTTCGTTTGACACTTTCTAACTATTTCTTATTCTGATAAACTTTCATGAGTAATAAGTACAATAAATTCTTGTTCGAACAAATTTCAGAAACATCAGTTTGAATTTTGGAATGGAGGAAGAGACAGGAAAGGAATCCTCAAATTTTTAAAATTATTGTGGAAAATTACTTCAGCCCATCCGATATCAACATTTCAATGGGCATTGATGAACTACGGATAATTGGTTTCGGTGGAAAAACTCTCCTCGGCGTGAATTCAATTCCCTTCAACAAAGCAAGCATCCTACCACACAACCAACACCTCAATAATTAAATCTATTTGAGCTCGATTGATTTGAATAATTGAGTGATCAAACAATAGCACGCTAACACGCAGTGAGCCAAGCAAAACTTGTTCAAATTACCTAGAACGTATTTTATTGAACATACAAGATAACGTATTGTCAAGATCTATCCTTGGGTTCGCTTATTAAAACTTCAAACAACACTTTTGTCACAACTCTTTATCACAATAAAATAAAATACAATCACTCAAACTGCTCCGCTTACTATCCAACGCTCTGTAGTAAACACTCTGATTAATTCTCTGTAATAGAAATTCTGCCGTAGCGATGATTGGCTTCCATATAAATACCCGCTCACACCCATGGAGAATCCTCCAGACAAATCCAGATGATCGAATATTCCACGCGTGACGAGATCTCCCTCGTAAACGATCTTCCTTCGACCCCTCATATTAATTTGTGTTTATGAGCGACAGGCCCGGCGTTAGGAACTTCCATAACACTATTTATTCATTCACCCAATGGAAATAAATTGCCTATTACCAACACTGCAGACAATCGATTCAACTATGTTACTGTAAGATGACTGCAATAGAAGGTGAATTTGGAATCAAAATAATGTTTATTAAAATGATGCCGGGCAAGAAAGATTAGTGCTATAGAAATATTTTTAGTATGGATATTATTGATATATTATTTGTGGAAAATTTTTCATTCAATAAATGTGCCAAGAATATACACATCCTCCACATAATATTCTTTGAGTACGCTCCTGGCGGAAGTTTGATGTATTTCAGGAATATTTTTCAGAAAATATTCTGAAAATATTCATACTAGATTGGAATGAGAACATTCCATAGATGGTATACTGAAAATATTTTCAAAATATGTATAATATATATTTTGGCATATAATAATAATAATCGACTTTATTCACCAATGAGATACAAGTTTGTACATTGGAAAAAGGAAAGGTGAATAGGCGAAGAATCAGCTGAAGCTGTTTTTCATCTTAACCATTGGAAGCACATGATGCTGTATAGAATTACACTATATCGAATATAAAGAAGAAAAAGACTATAATAATACTTATAATAATAATGTTATACATTTTTTCTGGTATTCCGAGAGAATATTAAGAAATGAATAATAGACGGGTCTTGTTCAACAGCAATAGTTCAGTCCTGAGCACATTTGAGTGTTACCTTCAATCTCTTCTTAAAATTGTTCAAAGAAAAATTCCAGAATTCTTTGGGGAGCAGATTATAATGTTTGGATGCACTGTAAGAAAAGCTACGCGTAAATAGTGCTGTGGAGTGGCTAGGGATGACTAGTAAATTATTTTTTTTCGTGTTTACTTGGTTTCTGTTCATGAAGGTGACTAGTCTATCGCGAATATATGTTGGTTCGCCTGACTGTAAAACCTTATGAGTCAGTGTCAATAGATGAACTTCGCGCATATTTTCTAAGTTTAGCCACCCAGAATCTTTAAATTTAGAACTGATGTGCTCATATCTTCGAATACCGTAAGCGAATCGAATACAAGAATTCTGAATTTTTTGCAGTCGCGAAGCATCAGTCTGTAAGATTGCTGGACCATAAATGCTGTCACAATATGATAGTTTTGACATAATTAGAGATTCGCACAGTTCAAGTTTTATTTTAGATGACATAATGTCACGATTGGGATACAACTGTCTCAGCATATAGTATGAGCAATCAATCAATCAATCAAAATATGCTTTATTATCAAAGAATAATATCTTATTGACAAAGCGTGTATATATAAATATAAAATGAATTAAAAACATTTGATAAAATGTATAAAATTGTCACCACAATATAAAACTAAACTTGAACAAAACAATCAGTCACTTATTTAAAATATAACAAACTGATAGCAGATACATGATATCACAGTTATCACCTATCATTGCATCCTATCCGCATAAAATTCTTCCAAACTATAATAGGTTCTATCGGTAAGAACTCTTTTCACTGCTTTTCTGAAAATGACATCGGACGGTAAATCTTTAATATTATTTGGAAGGTGATTGTACATTTTGCAGCCGTTATATATAATTGAATCTTTAACGAGAGTGGAAGATGGTAATGGTAGTTTGAGTTGATTACTTTGACGAGTGGCGTATTTATTCTCTGTAATAAAATTTTGTTTATGTTTATTTATAAGACACACTGATTCAAGTATGAATATAGACACAACGGTGAGTACATTGTGCTGCTTGAAGTGATGTCTGCACGAATCGCGAAATTTTGGATTACAAAGGTATCTCAAGGCTCGTTTTTGTAAAACAAAAACACTCTGAAGAGCGTTACCACTGCACACTCCCCAGAATGGAATACCGTATCGCAAATGAGACTCTATCAAGGAGTAGTATACTGACTTTGCGGTTGGGTATCCTAGTTCGTTCGAAGCAATTTTCACAGCATAACAACCAGAAGACAATTTTTTATTCAAGTTTCTCACATGTTCATTGAATTTAAGACCATTGTCAATGTATAGTCCTAGAAATTTGGAAAATACGCTGTTTTCAATAACCTGGTGGTTTAAGGAAATATCAGCAACTGCACATTTAAAGGACACTATCTTGGTTTTCAATATGTTGAATGATAAAAGGTTCGAATCGCACCATTCTTTGACCTTTATTATATCTGTGTTGATGATTAGATGAAGATCAGATTCCTTATCTTTTTTCCATAATATGGTGGTATCATCGGCGAACAGGGTGACACTTCCTGAAATGTCAAGTGTCGTAAGGTCATTAACATAAAGTAAGAACAAAATTGGGCCCAAGACCGATCCTTGGGGAACTCCACATTGTACATTACCTAGACTTGAGATTGATTTCGTCTTAACTACTTGTGTGCGGCCAGGCAAATATGTCGAAAACCAAGTGTGTGTTTCATTTCGAAATCCATAACGGTGAAGCTTCCGCAGCAGTATCTCATGATTCACACAGTCAAAAGCCTTCGATAAATCACAAAACACAGCCGCGGCAACTCCCCCGTCATTGATCCCAGTGTACAGTTCACACAACAGTGAAAAAATCGCATCATTTGTGTTTTTATTGCACTGAAATCCAAACTGTTTGATGCTCAAAATATCACTCGCCTGCAAAAAAGCAAAAATTCTCTTCTTGACGAGTTTTTCGATGATTTTGGCTAATGTGGGAATGAGTGAAATGGGCCTAAAGTTCATGGGAGAGCTCACCTCCCCACCTTTATAGATAGGTATAACAATTGATGTTTTGAGAAAAGGTGGAAATATGCCTTCTTCAAAGGATTCGTTTATCAGAGATACCAGTTGGTTTAGGGCATTATTTGGAAGATTTTCAAAAATTCTAACAGAGATGTCATCAAATCCAGCTGCGGTTTTATTTTTGATATCATGTAAAGTTTCTCTCAATTCATCGATATTAGTGTCGTACAAGATTAAGTTTTCATTAACACTCACGTTTGCTAAATTAATAAGTGGATCATAGGGTGCGGCAGAGATAACTTCATTTAAGGAATATAATATAAACATAATACAAAAAAGAATGATCGAAAGGTTTTTAAAAAGTAAGAATGCGACAAGGATTTCAGATGTGAGGGATTGAATTGTGTCCATTTGCTAGCGAAAAATAGTTGTGATAACGGAAGCTTGAACTACTCATTATTATTATTGACCACGATAAAACTCCCAATGAGTAGAGGAAAGATCAGGAGAGTTGATAGCGCTCCAAATATTCTTGGAATGCCTCACGTGTGAAAATCTGAATTCGTATCCTTCAAAAGTTAGGGAGGGAATGACTTTTCACGACCATATAAGCAGCACAAATCACCCAGGACCACATTTCCATGGTAATATTTCTTAATTGTTCACGTTTTCCATTCAGATCATATCAATCCATTTTGAAATCGTATGAAATTTTGAAGCCCAATTTCTAAGGTATAGTATTTTTCACAGTAAATGGTATTGGCTTATTAACTGCAATAAATTACCCAATTTAATCCCATTGTGTAGAAAATCATCTGGTAAAAGATGCAAATGTGTTACAGGGTCGAACTTAAGAAATTTGAATTTTGCATAATGTAGGAGCTATACAAGTAATTTATTTCTATATTTAGTTCAGTGTCGCTATCGCTATCCTCATCTAAATTAATTATAATTGGCGCAATTGATTATACAGAAAGGTACGAGTTTTCAACATTTATAACATGACTAACAGAACTTTTCCAACTCTCGGTAGGAATGTCATTCATACAGTTCCTAATTAATTCTACCACACTACCACTTGAAGTCGGAGAAGTATTTTTTCCGCGCACGCTCGATTTAAGTTGGTGCCACATAAGCTCTATGGGATTGAACACGCAGTAGTAGGGAGGTAGTCGTAACACTGTATGTCCCAATTCTTCTGCAATTGTATCACAAACATACGTTTTTTTTTTAAAGAAAATGACTGCAGCACTTGTGAAAGTTCTTTTTTTGTATAATTTTCCTCAAAATATGTGTCATTTGCAGCCATGAAGTTTTGAATCTCCAATTTCGTATTCTTTGAGTCAGGAATTTTTTTGCAATTGTCGACTATGATAGCTTGCTTTGTCCATTACTATAACGCTGTTTGGCGGAATGTTGGGTAACAGACAATTTTTAAACCAATCTTCAAAAAGCTCTGCTGTCGTATCTTCGTGATAATCAACACAAGAGTTCTTAATATTTTTGGCAGAAAGCCACATAGCGTTTGGGATCCAACCATTTTCTGACCCTGCGTGTAATACTGTGATTCTCTTCCCTTTATTCGATGGTGCTTTTGTTTTACACTTATCAGAGGAATCAGACCATCCTTTGGAAGGGGTGTCATGCGTGTCAAACCACGTCTCGTCGAGGTAGAGTATTGGCCGATTTTCAGACCGGTATTTTCTTATTGACGTTATATATTCAGAAGTTTATTAAACGTGTGGATTCCATTATTACTTGTCTCTTGCGATATTTAAAGCCCAATGCAGACAGAGCTCGCCAAAGAGTAGTGAGGCCACAGTTGATGTGAGTTTCGTCATTGATGGGCCGCTGTTTCAGACTTTTGATTGTAGGGACACGCTGCTCATCGTACATAGTGTAGATTTTTCGCCTTATCAAATCTTTTTCCCAGTCGTCTAGACTTTTTGTGACACCGGAATCTTTACGCTTTTTTCTTGATTCCATGGAATATTCAACAATTCGTCTAACTGAAGTAAGAGGCACCTTCGTCAAATTACTGGTAACTTTTGCTGCAGCACCCGCGTTATATCCTTGCTGAAGTAAAGAACTATACACATATTTTATAATGATTTTCGCGTCACAAGATAAGTGATTCTTCTTTAACGAACCACTGGAAGAAGCACTATTACTTTTTATCCACGGACGCCACATACTGCCTATTCTGTACGTTCGTTGGGGTATAAAATCTTTGCTATTAATGTCTGTAATAACAAATAAATGTTATAAAATTATTGCACGCCGTAACACAAGTGAACACTTCCAATGAAATACAAAGACTAAAATGAACAAGAAGTGTAAGCTGTAATCCTCTACAATCCCTCTCTGAGAAACAAAATTACCCGAATCCGGTCCTTTTACATTCATGATGTGCATCTCGGATTTTACAACTCAAGGGTCCAATTATTGGTTTTATCATAATCCTTCAGTGGATACCATTTATTGTGAAAACTACTATAATCGAACTGAATTTCTATCAGGTCTTTTCCATGGAGCAATTATGCAAAGTGGTTCCTCATTGAATTTATGGAGTCTCACAAGGAAACCAAGGAAAGTATCATTTGCTCTGGGAAATGTACTAGGAATAAAAACCAACGATACTACTGAACTCACTGATGGATTGAGAAAAGTTGATGCAGGAAGATTGTGGTTGGCTTCCATGGCAGTTTCTGCTGGGGTAAGTATTTTTCTCTTCATTTTTTCCTCTTCTTGTTGTACAACGTTCTTTATATTGGATCAACTTGGAAAAAGCCGCATTCGTTTATATTAAATAATGCTTGCCAAATTGTCTAGGGCATAGCAAATTGTCCCTTGTGCGTGAATTATTCCAGATATTTTTTCGAGCTCACGAATATTCCGAAATTGATCCTATGCCGAAGGCGGCAAGAAAAACTTTTCAAGCATAATTCAAGTACGCGTTATATTCTATAAGAAAATTTCACATCATAATAAGCTTCAAAGAATTATTTGAAATACATGCTTTAGCCTTTCAAAGTACGTCAAGATTGGCTTTGGATTACAGATTCAACAATTGAATCCAAATACCTGAGTTGCCATGGTAACGCGGAACAAAATACTATTTCATTGGTCGAAAATTGTTGGTGTGAAATTCACTGAAATGTATCATTAATTTTAATATTAAGTTCGAGTATCTTGCCATTGAACTCCATTTAAGGTTATATAGTAATATAGCTTTAGTATCGATTAGATCAATCGAGTTTTCATAAAACCCTAACCGGTGCATAATGATTATTGTCATCCAGATATACACGAAAATATTTCAAATTCAAATTCTGCCTTAATGTTCCATGACCTATATGAGCTTTATTGGTATGAGACTTCTGAAAAAGTCGCTCAGGCTTCTGAAAGTTTCTTTTTCGATGTCGAAGGGTGATAGTATCGTCGCTTTCAGAAACTTGAGTCTTTTGCAGGACACAGCTTGACGCTCGCGAAGCAGCAGTTCTCCAGTTTCAGTCCCCTTGCCCTAGTAGCGCCAGTACTCATTGCTCGACCTATGCATTAACTGAGATAGTCCCCGAGTGGACAGTAACACCGATACTATATTTTATCTTCCTCAGAAGTGGGCCAGCTTTCTCTGGAATACTTTTTGGTTTGCCTTTGTTCCCATACTTCATTCCAGTGACGTTTCAATTGAAGGTGTTCTTGTCATCAAAATTCCCACTTTATGTGACTTTCTTGAGACCTACGATGGAGATTCACACCAGCAAGAGGGATGTCCTAATTCTGCAAAACCTTCAGCTTTTATGTGCTCATTGATTCTTTTGTTACTTTATATATCACCATGAGTTTTTCAGGACTCACCTAAGACTCCCGTGTATTTCAGGATATGAATTTTCGTACCTTATGCATTTTCACTTGGAAGATGGTGGGGGTGAATTCAAGGTTTTCGAAAGCAAGATTCTTAGCTCTTTCACTCGAATACTTTCATTTTGACCTCCTTATCTTAGAGCAATCAGTATACCATTCCAATACGTTCCCATCTTTCTTTTTCCCTCTAGTGTATTGGCCTTTGCTTCCTCCAAGTTGCATTCGGCCAAACATCCATGATTATCTTCCACATACCTATAAGTGACTCATAAATAAAAGAGGAGACTGTATTTCAACATCGCCCAGCTGACGAATGAGATATGTGACACGAACAATTAAGAAGTCACCCTATTAGATTTCTTCAAAAAACTTGTCACGATTGAAGATAATACAGCGAAATCGAAGGAGTCCATAAAAGAAATAGGAGAACATTAATGAACATACCAACAAGCTGAACTCACTGGGAAAGAAATATGAAGAAGTAAATCACTGTGATAGTAACGTGGACAAAAAGCCGAGAAAAAACAACATAATTATTTTTGGGCTCCCAGAAGCAGAACACAGAAGAAATATTACCAGTCTGGAAAGCATTCTATAAATCAATCTGAAAATAGAATATGAATAACGTCTATGAAATAGGAAAAATAAAAGAAAACCATAGAAGACAAGTGAAAATTGGGCCGATGGAAAAAGCGGATTTCATCCGCAACATCTCTTCATTGAATGGAACAAGTACCTACATAGTTAACGATTTGAATTCTGGAGACCAGAAAAAAAAAACAAAGAACTCCGACAATATTCGAATAAAGCAAGAAAAAATAATGTAATTTCAACGATTAGGAAACATATTTTGGTAGTTGAGGGCGTCGAATATACACCCTTCAAGAGGTGGGGCAAAATACGAATTTGTTTGGGTAAAACACCAAGCAAAAAAAATTGGCGAGGAGATCCACCAAAAAACCGAAAAACTAAATAATACCTAATTGGTTAGAATTCCTGAAATAAAATGTAGCCAAATCTCGCTCAATATCATCCAATAATAGACGCATAAATGAATCCTTACATGAGAGACCATTAATATAAAGAGAAGAAAACTTATGAATTTGGGAATGTTAAATACCTGAATGAATATATTATATATTCGAAGAAGAAATGAAATCCAGTTTTGAAATATTCCATCAAAATATTAAAATTTAGATCTGCTCAAAATGTATCTGATTTAATTATCAATCGAATTCGATTGAATGATTTTCTCTAAATCATTTCAAATAGAAAATTCAGATTCACTTGCTATTGATGGTTTCGATTCAATATATAGTCAAGGCAACATAAATAGAAATGATGGTGTGCTAAATAATTTCCGGATTGGTGGAATAAATAAATAAGCGAGATACTATTTATAAGAAATTCAAAGTTATTCAACCAATGAATCACTGAATAATGATTCTATTGAATATATATATAATTCAGAACTATTGCTGAAACAAACCAGAAGCGACTATTATCGGAAATGGAAAAGAATGAAAATTGTTCTAAAAATATGTGAAGGACAATAAATAGTATCAACAAAAAAACAGATGGAAACACAGATGGTTCCACAGGAACCAATATAATTTGTGATGTATCTCAATGAATTACATCAAAAACTATTGGTTAGCAGACGGTACTGCTACTTTCATTCAACTTTGATAGACCTCAAAACTATAATAGAAGCAGAGATGAATATTATTTGTGATTGGTACAACAAAAATATACTCACCATGAATCATGATAAAACCGCCTTTTTGCCGCCCACCAGTTATAAAAGTTAAACTCCACCTTACTACACCTCCTTGGAAAATGGCGATCTTCGAAAAAAACAGTCAGAATCAATCAAATATCTGAGGCTTGCAATAGATTGACATTGAACCTCCATGTTAAAAAAGTATCACAAATCATTTGTAGCTTGCTAAATACAGGGACAAAAAAATACAACTTTCGGTACCTTGGTTTATAATAACCTTCCCATGAAAATTAAACTTTCACATTCACTTAAATTGTTCGAAAGCAAATGTAAACAATTTTTCAGAGAACGAGACAGGAAAAAAAATTGGGGTGTTTATCAAAAATGATGGGGGTGTTCATAGAAAGATATAGATAAATATACAGTAATCGAAATATATTCAAGGATGTAAATATGTCTCAATACATAAAACTGTGCTTCAGTTTACGAATATAAGTGAATGTGTCTCTGTCTATGTAGTTTATCACGAATCCATCCAGCATAAATAAAAATCAGCATTCATTCCAAACAGGACCTAATTAGAATATATAACAAGAATTAAACAATTAAACATATTTTTCACGTTATGTGATTTTTGTGGAATTGTGGAGTTGTTAATTTCCAAATTTATTCACATCGATTATGTGTTGCTATTTGTATATGTGCTATTTTGAGACGATAAACATCATTATTATTGTATTATTATTATTGTGTACATTTCAAGAAATACCTAGTAGGTATGATCTTCGTACAAACAACTACAGATGCATGTTTTATACCAATTAGCTTCGATGATCATTCAGTATAACCTGTAGATCATTTCTGGTGTCAAATCCCACATTTTTCTATTTTCATGTTCCCACAGAAAAAAAATCTGTAATATAAGTATACACAGATATAAGTATACTGAGCTTTGATTGATGATGAGTTCTTATAGTTAATTCCCAAACAGCATTCCTCGATTCTGAAACTATGAAACAGGAACCGACTACCTTTTAGCTCAAGATTATATTTGGGGAACGAGACAGTGTCGATTATATCTAAGATGTCTAGAAGGATGGTGCTGGGACTGATGCGATATTGTTTAGAATTTTATGGCGACACTTATCTGTCATTAGTGTCATTTTCACGTATCGTGGTGTGTTTCTCAAATTCATCGCTAGTTGACGCTAATTGGAAGTGCATAGTCAACCGATCGATCGACAAACTATATTCTTCGATTCGAGCAGTCAACAAAATGAGCAAAATCTAATGTCATACTCATAAAAAACAAAATCGAATGAAAGGAACACAATTATAGGGAATTTGGCCAGTATTCTGAACAAATAATATAGGTTGTTGATCAGTCAGCGTCCAAAAGTAAAAGTATAGCCAGCCGTCAGGTCGGCCGTTTATACATTTCCTAGGAAATTTGTAACTCTTTTCGTTGCAAACGCCATCTGAACTGATTTGATGTCGAAAAGCCATGATGCTTATTATCATAGTAGGCATGTGTCGCCAAGTTTACCCCCAACATGCCCAGGTATAACTCGGTACACCATCCTTCTAGACATCTTAATTATATCAAAGATGAAAAAACAATTCTGTTTCAGGGAACACTTGCCACTGTTTCATTGAGTGGTTTAATGTTTGCACCGAGCAGAGAACCCGAACACGAGGGAGCTGTTGTTCTTGGACGCAGCCACGAAAATTTAAAGAACGGATTTTTCATGAAAGTTCCCGTTATCATTGGATTCAACTCACAGGAGGGGTTGCTGGTATATAGCAGTGAGTTTATGCTGTGATTTGTTTCATCCAGATTTAAAAATTACATATAGGTGTGACAAGGTGTTTACAAGGTGTTCAATTGGTGTAAAGTCCGGCTGTCCAATTTCTTGCTTATACGAATGGAAACGGCTACATTTCTGGACAATATTCACGAAAGATAGTGGTACTCACGGTACTGAATTTCAAATCAATCAGATTTAAAAAAAAGAGATTCAGAATATATCTTATGCTTCAATACACAACTATATATAGCGTATTGCGAAAGTGACAGGTGGAATTTCGAAATTTATTCGGGGTATTGACGAAAATGCTTTTTCTACGAACATAATTCTCTCTTTCTCTAGTGCGGAAAGTTCTCTCCGCATGGCTGTCAACTGTCCTGTAAGATTCACAGATGTCATTTTTAATTGCTCTTTCCTATTGATATTATTTACATAGAAACTGGCCCAAAAAAATACGTATAAGTAATAAAGAAAAGAAAATGTTGACGCTAAAAATCGAACCCACAACCTTGCAGTTATATTGCCGGTTACTCTAGCAACTGAGCTAATGCAGATTTGAATTAATCATTAATCATATATGTACTCATTTCGTAAGTCGATTTACATTAATCTCATTATGATATTTCATGTATTTTCATTTAATTAAAACCAAATTCAGCTATTTTGCAACTGAAGCTGAAAACTGTTATAATTATTTCAGTAGTTGGTTTCAATATAAACTACGTGTATCTCAGATACGCAACCAGAGAACGAGGCGCTGGCACATTATTCGAAAACTTCAAAAGCTAAGTAGTGTGTTCCCTGTCTTATTATGAAGGTCACAATTGGTAACAAAAATGCTGAATTATTGGTGGTGAAATGATAAACCAAAATCCCCTGGATGTCGTTTATTTAAACCTTAGTGTTAGTGTCGTTGAGAAGGAAACGGGTTAGTTGTACATGTTGATATACTTGTTTCTGCCTCGAATTCTGCTAATAAGCTTTTGCTGAGTTGATCGCATGTGCTTGGACGTAATTTGAAGTATGTCAATTCCTCAGCTGATCTGGTAGATAACGTGATTTTGAAAGCTACGTGACAGATAAGAACTCAAGTTTCAAAAACTGTTCGGAATCTCATGGGAACGTTTGAGCAAATGCAAAAGACAATTATTCATTATAAACATTCAATTACTACTGGTCCACAACACTATGATTTGAAACAATTCCACGACACAATACCACAAAAAAATTGAGGACTTACTTATTGTCAATTTTTCAAATAAACGTAATTATCGTTATTTTTTCATTTGGCCATTCTATTGTTTCGCTTTTAGTAAACAAATAATTTCGAGATTAAAAAAAAGTTAGTTCATTGCTATCTGATGGAGAAACATATTTTTATCACTCGGTACCAAATCAGCGCCCATATGAAATATATCTTAAATTAGTACTTAGTGATGTTTTTCGATAGCAAAACTTCAAAATGACAGATTTTACCAAAAAACGTTCCTCCGTTCGATTCTCCACACGAGTACTTTCATTCAAAAAATTATTCAAAGTGATCTGATTGTGTTGAAAGATGTTGAAAAATATCTGTCATTTCAAAGTTTTGGGGTTTGGACCATCAGGAGTAGTCCGTTCCTGACTTTGTAGCGAAATAACTGACTCCCGCATGAAAACTCATCAAGGCAATTGATTTGTTTGGTCTATCACCAAAATTTGTAACTTTGATGGCCCGTAACTTGGTAACGAAGGCCTCTAGGAGCATAAGTTATATGGAGTACTGGTGATATTTGGACCTCATCTATACATTCCCGAGAGCAAAAGAGGAACATCAACCTTCAGAAGTCAAAACTTGTGCGAGCAATGGATCAACGAGGCCTTACCTTTTTACGTGCGATTACCCAGCACGGTGGCCCAGCGGGGAATCGAACCCCGGTTTTCCGCTTGAAAAGCGAAGGTGCTAACATGAACACCATATAAACAGTCGAAAAATGTATTTGTTTCGTGTATATCTCTTGAACTTCATTTGATAGGCCTTTGAAATTAATGGTTTAACCTTATCAGCTGATTTATTGTCTCTTGCTGTTCATGACATTGAATCAATCATTTGTGAATCATTCATGCGATTATGATAGATTTAGGTTTCATCTGCTTTGAGCACGGCTAACCTACAATTAAAGACCTGTCCCAATATTGTCACATTAAATTCGGACCGAGTTATTCGTTTTCTTGAGAAGAACACTTCCTTTTGAAGGAATGTCAAAAATACATTCTCAAGATGAACGCCTTCCTCCGAATATACTACAAAGGCAAAGGGTTGTGAGACACGGAAATGAAATTTCTGAAGTGAATCGTACAATTAATATCAGAAGAAGAACAATCTGAGAAATTTGCTTAATGGCTAGAATTTTGCGCTCGCTTTACTCGAAACTATTGTTTTGTTACTTCTGCCATTTTTTTTATATCTTTGGTCCACATCACTTTCATATTTGCTGTAAAATGTTCATTTGAGATATTACATTTGGTGATTTTTCAGTTTTGGATATAATCATGGATTATGTCATCACATTGGACTTGATTCCCAACGACCTCATTCCAATTGATCTCAATTTGGCGGAACAAGAATTGGTGCCTAATGTTTCAGACGCGATAAGGACAAAATATTTCGGTGAATATTATGAATACTTAAACAAGGAAAACTTAACTCAGGTATGCTTTAATATCACCAATACTCTAAGGGTATCATTTCTGTTCTATTGACGCTAGTCATGTACCTCAAAAATTACGTTTCATTCTCATTATTGATTTTCTGATCTACCTCATTTGCGATCTTATCAACTATTGAAGTAAGTATTTCTTTTCCAGTACATTACAGACGACCAATTCGTGAGACCAATCAATGAGGCAGCTAGGCTAATGTCCAAATGGGTTCCGACATACTTCTACAGATTTTCTTTCAACAAATTTGGTAAGACATTCGTTGTGAAATTGTGGAAACTTGTTCATGAAAACGTATTCGAGAAGAGGAAAGCATACAAATCAATTCGAAAGTTTCACCACTCTCAATCACACAACCTATATTTTTTCCACACTCCAAGAAGACCATCATTGAATATGACAAACTCAATTTTTTTCCTCTTCGGTATGACCTACTCGGGGTTCCAATTTTCCAGTTCTGTGGTTTTTTATCGGGCAGCACCTGGTTTCGAAGAAAAATGCTTCTTGCTCACGTAATTTGAGGAGAGAAAAAACACGAATACGTAGTCAAAACGCAGCGCTCTCCCTTCGCTCTGAAGTAATGACCCTTTGAAATTCATGGAAATGGCATATCCCGTCTTCTTCTCTGCAATGAAAAAAAACACATTTTCATTATATATTCATTTATTTATTTCCCAAGAAACATACATTATGTTTATAGTAGAGAAAAAAAGTACAATTATATAAATAAAAAATGGAAAGGAAAATAAAGTAATAAAATCGGAATACTTCCAAACATCACTTATGTAAATTCACAAGTGTGCAAAAAGTAAAAATGTTACTTTGAAACAAAAAAGTCTAACTTACGATAATAAATATTTTTTCAAGTCGTTTTTGAATTTCAGTTTGCCACAAGATTTCAAATAATTTGGTAATTCGTTATAATATTTTATGCCTTGAAAATAAATTGATTGTTGACCCATACTTGTTTTCATTTTCATAACTGACAAATTGTTCGAATGCCTTGTAGAATGGTTATGATGGTTACTAACAGGTTTGAAAACCAAGTTAGAGTGTTTGAAGTTGTCTTTAATCTGGTGAATGACAGTACAAATTTTGAGTTTATGAAGGGAGGAAATATCTAGAAGTCGTTTCGGTTTGTATAAGTTGACTGTAGGTTCCTGGTAGTCTAATTTGAACTCCACACAAAATGGTTTCACTGTCTTCCATGAATACAAGCTGTTGTCTGCAAAGAAGAATATTTTGGAACCATTCATGAGCACACCCCCTCACACCAATTTGATATAAGATATTCAATAAAATTTGGTGATCAACTGTATCAAAAGCTTTTCGAAGATCAAGCAATAGAATACCACATTTTTTACCCGAGTCTATCGACTTGAATTTGCACTCTGTATCGCTGGATCTTCGAAAACCGTACTGCCCTTCATACAATAATTTAGATTTCTCAAGATATTCGAACAATCTGCAATGCATTGATTTTTCAATTATTTTAGAAAGAACTGAAAGAATCGAAATGGGTCTGTAAACAATCATTTGATCTTTTTTTCCTGATTCATGAATTGGTTTCACTTTCGCAATTTTCATTTTATCAGGTAGTATACCTGTTATGAAAGTTAAATTTACTAGTCTGCTCATCAAAGGTTCAAGCTCCGATTTCATCACTTTTACAATTCTAGCACTAATTTGGTCTAATCCTGGAGATTTTTTCAAGTTTAGTGAATTTATGATTTCTTTGATTTATGTCTTATCTGTAGGCTTGAGAAAGAGTGAAGTTAATTTTGATTGTAATGGATTTTCCTATTTCGAAGGAAAATGAATTGACAAATTGGGTCCAACATTGAGGAAATAATTGTTGAATGCTTCACACATATCGTTTTTATCATCAATTTTTATCCCGTTTAGTGATATATATGCAATTGTTTCAGCATGAGATCTGGATTTATTATACACTATTTCATTTATTCCACTCCATACGATTTTTGGACTGGCATTATTCATTATGAATTACTAGAGTTTCCTGAAAGATTCCCACTAATAATGGGTTAACCTCGACACTTGTTTCGCTATATGAAAGCTTCCTCAAGAAGGATAGAATTCCGTTGAAACTTGTCCCCAAACTCATCGCTTATAGAATGATACACTTTTCTTATTTTTCGAGCGCCAGGTACCGAACGCCCCATCACTTGACTACTTTTTCACTTCTTTTTCTTCGCAATACATATGTATTTTATTGATATAACCTCTTAATCGTATCGGATTTTTTATCGAGTTTAATATCAAAATATATATAATTGATCAAAAAGTGATGAGGAAGGTGGCACCTGAACGGTATAGGCGTGTGAGTTCCGATCGTAATATTATGCAAAATAGAAGGCGTTATAATATATGTGCTTCTTCCGATCATTGGAGTAACATGATTTTGGAACCGTGTTCTTCGGCTCAAAATACTTCACTTGGTACCAAATTCTTTCTGAAAAGAGGTGCTGCATAATAATCGCAGCTTTACATAATGTTCTTAAATGTTGTCGGAAATACAACTCAAATACGAAGCA
This sequence comes from Zygogramma bicolorata, assembly GCA_032362365.1. NCBI lineage: Eukaryota > Metazoa > Arthropoda > Insecta > Coleoptera > Chrysomelidae > Zygogramma > Zygogramma bicolorata. The sequence continues at coordinate 87,017 of JAVJAQ010000100.1, forward strand.
GATCTTGTTGGAAGTCTCCACCAAACTATGCATGTGAATTTATCATACATGCTATTGTTATTTATATAATGGGTTAATCAAATTACTATAATATAGAAGAACTATTTTCAAAGCAGAGGTTATCACAAATACAAATATGGTTTCAACCATTTTTTTATGAGAGTCAATTTTCAGGTGTCACACATGCCGAGGAATTGAAATATATGTTCATTTCGTCGAAAGTTCCCAACAAACCCGTCAGTTTGATAAGACAACGAATTTTGAAGCTCTGGACTAATTTTGCGAAGACTTCGTGAGTACATTTGTTGCATATTGATCAATCGTGGTAATATGTTGTTCGTTGCATATTATGCAACAGAAAATAAATCCAAAAAAGTACAGCCACTAAGATTTTGAATTTGTTTGATATTTTTTTCTCTTTGGTCGAAAAAAATTGCACATTGTTAATTTAATCGCCAAATTGACAAAAAATACAATACAAACCTGAAGAAATAGCCAATCAATTTTGCCTCTTCACAATATTGCAGTTACATATCCGGGCTAATAAAACAATTCGTCCTGGAAACAGATATTGCAAGAATTCATAGTTTTTCCATTTCCGAAAAATTAATTTTAGTACATTTCTACCTCCCAAAGAATATTCAAACAATATAAAACACTTTATATTTTCGGATACTCATTGTAATTGTTACAAAAACGTGGTACCTCCTCCTGGGGTTCATATTCTCATTATATTTCAACACATTGGATGTTACGAAATCTACTAGCGCCGGCCCTGTCGCTTGTAAACGCAAAATAATATGAGAGGTCGAAGGAAGATTGTTCACCTGCGGGATCTCGGCTCGCGTAGGAAATTCGATCATCGAGATTTGACTGTAACTCCATAGGCGTAAACAAGTATATATACAGAAGCAATTCATCTCTACGACAGATAGTTCTTCAGAGTTTCAAGTTCAGTGGAGAGTCAGAGAGTATTTCAGTTCCTAGTAGAGAGAGATTTAGTGAAGAGCATTGGATAGTCTAGCTGAGCAGTTTAAGTGTTAAGTGTATTGAATTGTGATGAAGAGTTTTAATAAAAGTAGTTTAGTGTTGGATTTTTAATAAACGAATTAAAGGAAATATCATAATAGTAGTCTTCCACCGGTTGAATAACAAAAATATAAAGTGTGCCCAGTGGTGACACGAAACCGCAAATGACCAAGCCTACTTATTTCGCTCTTATATGCAATTAGGCTTTTCCACTGCTAGTTCAATCTGCAGTCAGGGTTGTTTGGATTGGATACACCAACACACTGTGGGTTTTTCTGGGTTCCTTTACAGTTGAAATAGCAATTTTGCTACCGTAAAAATCAGTAAGATGCCCCAAGATAATCAGCAGACCCTTACCCGCACAAGGCTATGCCTTCTGGATGCATTCGAAAGCGTGTTCGATAAAGGGAGAGTATGAATTGAAATCAAGTTTTTGGACATCAGGAGCTTTTAGGTCAAAGATAACTTCACTAATGGAAACGGGGCCCTACAAATGAGTCAAGTTACTTCACTTCAAGCACTCATTATTAAGGTTGAAGCCAAACCCTTCGATAGCCCAGGTTATGCTTCGAGACTATTTCTTCCACATATTCCACCCAACACGAGCGTCTTGCTCCTCTTTGTAGAATTTTTTCCTATTCGTGAAAGACCATTTTGTCGTAATTTCATGGAATAACTTGAATATGGACGCCAAATTGAAATCAAGCTTTTGACTTCGAATAGTTCCTAGCATCCATAAAATATTTTCATTCAACGGAATTACATAAGGTTCTTACTCAAATGTTTTTCAATTCTTGCATATTTTTCAGAACTCCAATGCCGGACTCGGGCCAATTTTTCGATAATGTTGTCTGGAAACCTTATTCCGAAGAAGGAACTTTCTTGGATTTTGGGTCTGTTCTGTCTATGTCATCGAATATTGAGAGATATAATATTCAATGGTGGAAATCAATATTTGATAAGTATGGAAACCCCCCATTTGATACTTATTAGTTATATACATCGAATGAAAAAGGCTGTATTTCATTAAATCCCAAAATATCATAAACCAAGTATGAGTTATATATTTATATCAGGCGTATATTTATTGAATACAAGACTGAAAACAACAATTTCTTCATTTGTTGACCATTATTCGATTTCCTTTCCTAATTTATCGAAATACCTCACAAAAACAAAATTTTCTAGTATACTGTAAGATTCTGATGTGTTTTTATATTTTTTATCGTTGACTATCACCAACTCTACGTACCTCGTTTTTATCAAAACAGCATTTTGACCTCTTGTGTGGATATGGAATCATATCCATTCAGTTGACTGGAATCGTCTTCTTATCCGTTTAGTAATAATATATTATGCAACGATCATGTAATGACTGTTATTAATACACGAGCATCAACCGGGAAACGAAACGAGCCGAAAGTGAGTTTCGTGTGGTTGGTGCGAGCCACATGAGAGTTGCATACGCTATTTTATCTACACCCGATAAATAGTGAAGAACTACAAATATAATATTTATATTTGTATTGCACACAATAATACTAATTAAACTAATTTCTTTGAAAAGTTCAATAAAATTGTAGTTAATGCTTTTACTTCGAGGAATAAAACGATGAGAAATGAAGAGAAGATCAAAAAAAAATAAAAGATTACTCGTGGCCGGAATCGAACCCATGTCTCTTCCAACTAGTCCAACTAGCTAATATAATCTCAGCGCTTCAGACCACACGCCTACAAAGAGCTCAGAAAATTTGTTTGAAAAAATAAAGAAATAAATCATACATTTGTCAAATGAAAACTGTATGTCTGCCGGTGAAGGTGTCAAAGGTGATTCTCCCATATAGCTGCGGTATCAGACATTTTATTGTGATTATCGAAATTTGGCTTCAAATTCTTTAAGAATTCAATACCCATACCGATTTCGACTTGACAAACGTCAACATGTTTGATTGAAAAGTAATGGGTTTCTATTGGTTGGAAATCTGTATGGTAATGGATTTCATCATAAAACGGGTTGTGGGCTTATAAGTGTATTATTAGAGTACGGGTGTAGATAAAATAAGGAAATCACCATATTTATGGGTGGGAGTGGAAAATAGTATTTTTCCTCAATGGTATAATTATGAATCGATTTCATAGCAACTTGGGCGACAATTTTATGAAACGTGCAGAAGTATACTGAGTGCATTGAAGAAATTGAACTCTGTTAATTGAAAAAAAAAATGGGATGAACATCTGATCAAAGAAAATACGATGTCTGTGAAAATTACCTTGAAACAGGTTGAACATTGTTTCATACCAAAGACTGGAGGCTTTCGTATTCAACTTTTGTAGACATTACCAAAGGCGATGTGGCAATAGACGAAGGGTCCTTCCTGCATCATTTGATTAGGTCGCAACTGTATGATAATTGAGAGCCTTCAATGTTGCTCAAATGCCTGATTGGATATATAGGCGATGTACTATTCCGACTTTTGGTTCGGGCAGAGTATTTTCTGGTTAGTGGTTAGTGGTGAGATGTATTATGAGCAGACACTCTCCTTTGTGAATGTATTAAATTGGTTACAAAGGCACTTATTCCAGCAAGATATTACTTGGTGATGGAAGTGCTTCAATGTGTGCATCAAATTTCAATTCGCACGCACGCAATTGGCTGACGGAATTATCCATTTAGTAATATTACATCGAATTGGTTCTGGAAGATGGGTGGGGTGAGTTTCGGAAGTGCAAAAGCAAAAAATTTCGGGATTTTTTTTGACGGCTTCAATTTAATGTAGGTACTTGCATGTTAGATTATCAATATGATATTTCTGTATTCTTTAGTGTTTCCCATTATGAGAATTAAAATTTGACTCCGATGAGAGAGCCTGGTCTATATTTGAAGCAGAAGTTAATTTCTGATCAAAATTATTATTTTTTTTTACTAGACTCATGGATTCATCCTCAATTTTCATGAAAATTTTCATTATAGTTACCTATTCAGCAGTCATCATAATTTCAAATTACCTACCTAAGGGAGTCCCGAATGCGAACCTTGCGGAACTCCTGAGCTGGGGTTATATGAAAGATCTTTGAAGCCTTTATATTCTGCATAGGAATTGTTTTCTTCTTGAGCAGTGAACGATAACGACTACATCAAAATCGTTGAGAAACCGAATTCAATAAATCCTGGGATAATTCAATAATTGAAAGCTTTTGGAGGAAATTATCAGCTACTATTCTACTATTCCAACGGCCACTTTTGATTGAAGGTATCAAAATAATTATGCCGTTGAATAAAGTTTATCTGTCGTAAAAAAAGGAATACGTTATAAAAAAGAATCCAATAGCACTCGAATAATAATTAAAAATGTATTGTACGTACCATGTGCGTCGGTATGGCAATTTACAAATTCAAAAATTCCTCAGATCAGAAAAAAATCGTTTCTGATAAGATTTTGGCAAGCACTCAACTGCAACAACTATTTCCAGCTGTTCTATGTAGCGACAAGTTACTGTGGCGACAAAAAATGAATCGAGGTTTGTTCAATTGAAATCCCCAGGGAGTAAAAATCCATTTTTAATCCCTAGGAATTGAAAGTGTCAATTTAATTCCTGAAATTGGGGATTGAAACTGTACTGTGCATAAAATATCAAACTCGTTATGGTGAGCAAATATAAACAGCATAATACAGCAGATAACAACGAGATAATTGCAAATTCGATTTTTGGGCAATGCACACTGTTTTTTTTTCATTCTGAATTTGAATTTTGTCGAAAATTTCAATATAAGGCAGTATGTTTTGAACTTATATCTTGAAATATCCATATAATTGCTGATTTTACTATTCGTTTCATTTTGCCGTTTCAGTAGTTGAAGAATTCCTATGGAATATCAGAACTAAACCTGAAATTTTCCTACTGGAACAGAGAAATTAAACCAGTACTTATTTTTTTGCTGAAAGTGTGTACACTTCAGAGTTGCAATCTGAAACATACTAGTTACTATTGAGAGTTTTGAGGAAATTGAGGTTGCAACTGAAATCACAAAAAAAGGATAAAATATGTGTGAATTGGTCAAATATTTGATTTTTTCGATTTTCTTCTTTAATTTTTTATTGTAACATGTTTGTTCGACATAGGTCACAAATTACGTCATAGTTCCTACATTTTGAATTTGGGAAAAATGGCTCATATGCCTCCATTTTGCAATGAAATTTTCATTTGTTTCGTCAAAAATGAATTGTCTATGGAAATATACAGGGTGCCATTCAAAATCTGTGACTTAGGTCCACTAACGGCCAAACCAATAATGAGTTCATCAAGACTTCTTCTAGAGACCAGTTACCCTAACACAAAACTGATACAACTTGCACTCGTCGACCGAAAGCGAATTCTTGGCCTAGGGTAATTGAACTCAGGAAAAAAAAATGACATCAAAGGTTTCAATGTCATCGTGAATCTGTTTTATTGTCGAGAAGATCAACTATATTATATACTCCCAACCAAATAGCAAATTTCTTGACCTACAAAAACTGCGTAGCTTCACCCGATAGATGTATCGATGAGTTGTGTGGTTCACGAGAAGATTTGATTATCATAATTGCCACGGGATTGATTCTCATCGTCGACTGATGGGGTGTGATTTTCCGTAGACCAACCACAATCCTAAAACGAATCTACAGGTGGCAAATTCAATCCCCGTATCGATTTTACTAGCCATCCCGCTCAATAATTACAGTAATTATCAACATCTGCACAAACAAATGCTTTGCAAACCACATCTGATGGATATTATCGGAAATTGTTGATCGAATTTCCACCATAAATATGCATGGTGCTGCCGGAAAACGTATAAACTGGAATATTTGAGCTGACAGCACAACGCAGGCGTGCTTTTCAGGAAATTTCAGCAACCCCGTTGCAGCCTAGTTCGGTTTCAACAGTTTGTATTTGGGATTTGTCGAACCTCCGTCGGAGCTGTGCTTCAAACGGGTTAGGAAGGTGCACTTTGTTACTTTGAATGAACTCTGTCATAGCGATATTATGTGAAAAACCTAATGATGACTATTGCTATTTTGTGACAAGTTTTCTGGAAGTACTTCCATTCAAGGACTTGGTGATGTAATAACTAACAAGTTTGCGCTTGTATTCTCTCAGCTGGTGAGTTGTTTTGCATTCACCCTGGATGATGATGAGTCGGGTACTAGACTAAAGTTTATAGCCGTCTAGAAAAACACTGCAATATTATTCACGATAACCTAACATCTACCTCATTTTTGCATAGCCTGTGACATGGCTATGAAAACTATTTTCGTTTCTTCAACACTTTTATATATCCTCTACTCATGAGCATATTCGATGATAACTGATTCCTTGATTTCATCTTTGATATTTCTGTAAGGCATCCCAGAGTGATATACAGCTTTCACTGTTTCATTCAGAAGAGAAACAAAGTTAAATATCGAGCTTACTTCAAATTCAACCTACGCAATAAATATGCAAAACTGATGAAGGCCCGTGGCTCAATGAATGATGAGAGTTATTCATTTTTATCCTACGTATGGAGATCATTTCACTTATATTCTTCTACAGTTTCTTATAATTTTTGGAGCTGCTATAACGGCGGTGCCATGCATTCTTTCAATTGGGAATCATTGAATTTGACAGGGGACCACATTATTAAAAACATTTTTTTGTAACCTATTTATTGAAACAGAAGTAATTTGAAAATAAATTCAGATATTTCATCTCTTTTTCAACTCAGCAATGCTAAAAACAGATGAAATTAATTTAGTGTTAGCAGCGCGCATGACAACCTTGGTATTTTTTTGCATTTGTGGCGATGACATTCATTTTGAAATGTTTCGCGGTGATTGCCGGTTTTCTTTTGGAAATCTGAACGTTATATGTGAGTTTAATTTAAGTGGTCACGTACATGAATTTTGAAATTAGCTTTTCAATAGCTACTTCAAGCATAATAATCTAGTTTATTGCTACTTTTGAAGCGTTGTGGAATGCGTGGCCTCGGTTCTATGAATCTTTTTGGGGTTGAAATTTCACCGAAAACTCAATGGATTCTTGTATGGATTTTCATCAAGTATCAATCAGTTCTATTCAACTTCTCCTGAGAGGAGTGAATTGACTCTGAGTACAATGGCCTCTAGCAAAAGGAAAGAGTTTCCCCGTCATCTAACGATCAATTTCAAATTTGGTCGTGAAAACTGCTCATTGACTATGATGAGTACAAAATACCTTTGATGAGAGCATTACTGATTTCAGTTTCCATTATATAGCAGGTATATAGGGGGCAGGTATGAAAAAACATACTCTGTCAACACTCTGTTTCCAATATTCCACTGTGATTACCGTCAAATCAGAGAAGCTACAGCTTATCCAATTCATCTGCCCAGCAATCTCTGTGAAATATACTAATATAAATAAAACAAATATTCATGGGGATGCTTGAAGACTGGCTTTAAATCAAATATTCAAAAAATGAACAATTTGTTCAGGCCAGCCTCAACTCACCTACACTGTAGGTTGACGGACTAACACCTATTAGAAAACAACTACTCCCCTGGCTAATACCACGAAGGGCATTGGATTACATCCAACAGGTGTTAGTGTGGGATTCTTCACAGAAGAAATTCCACATATACTCTTGGCGATACACCACCAGAATTGATTTTCAATTATTGGGACGGGACACACTTGCAGACCGGTTTCGGGCTATTTGGCCTCTCGTCAGTGCAAGGCAGTGCCATCATCAACATAAGTTGATGACTTTCCACAATTAAAAATCATACTCGAGTAGAGTATCTTCCCTAGACCTAGGCTGATACAAACAACTAGTATGTTGATGATGGCACTGCCTTGCACTGACGAGAGGCCAAATAGCCCGAAACCGGTCTGCAAGTGTGTCCCGTCCCAATAATTGAAAATCAATTCTGGTGGTGTATCGCGAAGAGTATATGTGGAATTTCTTCTGTGAAGAATCCCACACTAACACCTGTTGGATGTAATCCCATGCCCTTCGTGGTATTAGCCAGGGGAGTAGTTGTTTTCTAATAGGTAATAGCCCGTCAACCTACAGTGTAGGTGAGTTGAGGCTGGCCTGAACAAATTGTTCATTTTTTGAATATTTGATTTAAAGCCAGTCTTCAAGCATCCCCATGAATATTTGTTTTATTCGTATTTTCCTTGTACGAGGAATTGGGGCCATGCGGATATGCTCTTGATTAGTACCTAGTCTACGGGCAGATGGCGCAGCAACGGCTATTTTGCTAGTTGTTTGTATCAGCCTAGGTCTAGGGAAGATACTCTACTCGAGTATGATTTTTAATTGTGGGAAGTCATCAACTTATGTTGATGATGGCACTGCCTTGCACTGACGAGAGGCCAAATAGCCCGAAACCGGTCTGCAAGTGTGCCCCGTCCCAATAATTGAAAATCAATTCTGGTGGTGTATCGCCAAGAGTATATGTGGAATTTCTTCTGTGAAGAATCCCACACTAACACCCGTTGGATGTAATCCAATGCCCTTCGTGGTATTGGCCAGGGGAGTAGTTGTTTTCTAATAGGTTTTAGTCCGTCAACCTACAGTGTAGATGAGTTGAGGCTGGCCTGAACAAATTGTTCATTTTTTGAATATTTGATTCAAAGCCAGTGTTCAAGCATCCCCATGAATATTTGTTTTATTCGTATTTTCCTTGTACGAGGAATTGGGGCCATGCGGATATGCTCTTGGTAAGTACCTAGTCTACGGGCAGATGACGCAGCAACGGCTATTTTGCTAGTTGTTTGTATCAGCCTAGGTCTAGGGAAGATACTCTACTCGAGTATGATTTTTAATTGTGGGAAGTCATCAACTTATGTTGATGATGGCACTGCCTTGCACTGACGAAAAGCCAAATAGCCCGAAACCGGTCTGCAAGTGTGTCCCGTCCCAATAATTGAAAATCAATTCTGGTGGTGTATCGCCAAGAGTATATGTGGAATTTCTTCTGTGAAGAATCCCACACTAACACCTGTTGGATGTAATCCAACTCCCTTCGTGGTATTAGCCAGGGGAGTAGTTGTTTTCTAATAGGTGTTAGTCCGTCAACCTACAGTGTAGGTGAGTTGAGGCTGGCCTGAACAAATTGTTCATTTTTTGAATATTTGTACTAATATAAAAACACACATGTTATCTGTGTTCACTGTGTTAAAATTTATTCCTAGATGGTGTTTTTTCTTTCGTTATGGTCTACACTCCCAGTGTGAAGCTGGAAAAGTATCTGAGTTTGTGCCAAGATGGATTGGATAAGCTGTACATAGATTGAGTTGGTGAAGATATGTGCCATGAGATTAATTTGCAGTAATGAAGTTGATCAAAACATGTTTTTCATATACTTGCGTTGAAGAAAAGGAAGGCTCACCGTTATACGAATACGAGGATGTCCATCTAAAAATTCTATAACCAAGGGAAGCACGTGCATTCAATTTAGGAGAACTGAATGAGAAATATCCGCTCAAGTCTAAAGACGGTGACAACAATGCTCAGAATGAAGGTGCGAATTGAGATGAAACTACCGTCCCTTGGAAACAAGATATTTGTCGAATTTCGTGTGCCGGATACATAATGATTTTCGGACTCCCCTAAAAATAGGGTGCTGGTTGAAATGATTGACTCAATACAAGCATCTTCATCGTTTATTCCATTAATTATAGTCAACCAGCCAGGGAAGAACAATAATAATCGAATAATATAATCGACTTCTGATAACCTGCTGTAGTAACCATACTGAAGGCAATCCAGACATGCACTGGGATGTATACATAAAAACTAATCGAGGTTTATACAAGCGATTCATACTTGGAAGGATCTATTATTGGTGTAGTAAAGTAGTTCTGTATAAAAATTTCCTCAACTCCTAAACTGGATTTTTTTTGAGAAATGGTTCATTCTCCAATTTTGTTTCCGTGGTCTTTTCTGTCAGATAGTAGAGAAACCTTTTTCATTTTGTCTCTATAAATCCTTTCATTCTCACCAACTTCACTTGAGATGAATAAAAATTGTTACTGGAGATAAACAACGCAAATATAGAAGACTGAGAATAGTAATTTTCTTCTCGAATGCTGATGGATAACCGACAATTGTTCAAAAAAATTGTTGTTCGTTTTCGTTAACCAGCTGACGAACGTCAACCCTCAGAAGTCGAAACTTGTGCGAGCAATGGATCAACGAGGCCTTACCTTTTAACGTGCGATTACCCAGCAATAGATTGAGAAAGTGAATTAGATTCAAATGGCAATCGTTTCGAGAGGAAAAAACTGATCGGCTGGATATTATTACGTAGGTAACAAGTATTTGAAACAAAGACATTATAACTCATGGACTGGCCCTAAGAGAGACGACTGCAGGGTGAGCAAGACAGAATACTTCAAGTATAACCCCAAAGCAAATTCCTTCCTCCATGTAGCAGATAAAAACACGGAACACAGACTGCGCTCTTGGAAGTAATCAACGATCTAGCGAGAACCAGAGATGAATCAGAAGTCACCATTTAAGTACTGCTTGATTAAAGTAGAGCTTTCTATTCAGTTAATTTCGATTTGCTCATCGGCAAGCTCAAGTTCATAGGATTCGATGACATTTCTCTTGAATGGATGACCAGCTATGTCACAGGCCGATCACATTGCAGAGGGTCAAACTGGATGATTTCTCATGGTCATTACTAAAAGAAACCACTTCAGGTGTACCGCAGGAAAGCATTTTGGGACCCTTGATGTTTTCTATGTTCATTTTTGATTGCCCCACTTCATTATCACATTATCAGGTACATCTATACGCAGATGATATACAGTTATATCTATCTTCCCATATTACTGATACAGAAAGTTGCATAGCCAATATAAACTCAGATTTGCATAAAACATTCATATACTCAGAGCATCATGGACTGAGAATTATTCCAAATAAAACTTTGGCTTAATGCATAGGATCTCAAGGTCAACAAGTTGAAACTCAAAGATACTTTACGCTCACTCTCGATAACGCCGTTATTTACTGGGTAGACAGTGCTAAACATCTTGGTGTAACCATAGATAGCTCTTTGTCTTTCCATGAACATGTGAAAAATATTTTTGAAATATAATTTTTCAAACTCAAATCGCTTTATTAACTCAAGTATCAGTTATCTGAAGAGATGAAGCTCAGGCTTGTTAAAACTCGTATTTACCCCCATATCGAGTATTGTTGTTCAGTGTATTACAAATTTTTGCCGCAATATAATAAGCTAATATCAAAACGCATACAAAATGCTTGTATGCGATTTGTATACTGCATAGCGTATGGTGAACATGTCACGCCATTTTTGTCAAAAATGAAGGAATGTGAGATACAGAGTCCAATATTTGATAAAAAAATTCTGTTTAAGCTGCTCCAAGCGAAGACTACTAGTTATTCATATAGTTTATTACGCAGGCATTCTGATATACATATGGTCAATTTGAGAATTAACTCATTCAACATACCTAGGCACCGTACTTCCAAATTTGAGGAATGTTTTTCTTATAGTGCCTCTCGTTATCTGAATGGAATTTCACCTCTTTTAAAATATAATATTCATCATTTCAAAAAAGAACTAAAATCACAGCTTCTTACTGGTCAGTGCTAAATTAAGAACCAATATTGTAATGAAATCGTTGAATTGACCAATAGAATGTTAAGAATATTAATAGTCATTTGGAATCTGGGAGTATAATTGTATTCATATTCTTCATTAATTTTTTCATCTTTTCCCTATCATTGTTTTGATAGTAAATAGGTATTTTTGTATTATCATGATTATCTTACACACACTTGATTATTTTTGGGAGGGGTGAAAGATAGCCTTTGGCTAAGCCTTTTCCTTTTATGTATAAAATGTACTTTTTATGCATGATAAACCATATTATTATTATTATAAAGAGAGGTTGAGAAGGATAGAGTAATTCAAGTCTAGAATTATCATTCTGTCCTTCACAATATTACTTCAATGTGCACATCCTTTCTCTCTCTATTGTATTCCGCATCGTGTTAAATGTAAAACTGTCATGAAGGCCAGTCCATTAGTTATAATGTCTATGATTTGAACACAGATGATACCCTGCTGCAGCTTCATAGGTTGTTGAGAGTAACAACAATTCCGTTTCAGTAGCTGTTTATACTTTCTTGCAATGAGAGCAATACTAATTTTTGGCATATATAAAATTCTTGAGCGATGTATATATGATGTGGAACGTCTTTGACTATAATAAAAAGTAAATAAGGGGAAAACTGAAAAATCGGAGGTATACGAAATCAATTCGAAATATCATCAATACGTTGTTCCAAAGAATAACAAATAGAAAACAATTAATCTTAGACCATCCTGAAGTACCCCTGAACGTTTCATTTCACTCCCTTCATGAATGATAACATTTTCAATAAAAGAGCAGGTTGCATCAAAAGTAACACAGACAATTTTGAAATATCTTTCCAATCCAATTAGAGTCTTAACAGATACTTGACCAAATACTGATGACAAAAATGATAAACTTTCAAAAGAATATACAGACTTGTCCATTTATCATGAAAAAGGAACTGCCCTTTCTCTCAAAAAGGTATCAAGAATGACTTGTTATTCGTATTTTGATACAATGAACTGAATGAGCTAAACAATCCCCCGTATTCCGAGTCACCTTTTTCTGCTGATTCCACTTTCATTCATGCTCACTAACAGGGGAAGGGTAATATACATTGCAAATTGGTTTGTTCAGGAGCAGGTATTCACTGAAGCTTGCGAATTTAATATGAATAAAGACATGCAAATTGAATCAAAAGCGCCAAACAGAATAGGGTTTCAGAACACAACCTCTTGTATATTTAATTGTTGGGAGTGATTTGAATTATTAAATTTGAAGAGGCGGAACGCTTCGTGGGTGTAATATCAGGAAGAGAGTAAATGCTTATGATATTACTTTGAAGGTAGATCTGAGCACTGCCGAGACATACAAATTCATCCTGATGATTTATTCCTCAGCGAATCATCAGATTTGAAAGATTTTCAATCATCAGCTTCTATGCAAAAAGGCTGACTAGGCAAAAATAAACTTTCAATCATTGAACTCAATTTTGTGAAAATGATGGTTATACCATACGAGTAGGAACTTTGAAAACGAGGCAGAAAAAAAGAGTTCACCTAAATAATAAACTCATGACATTCTATGAACAATCATCAAGCACTGCATGAACTTCGACATAAAATGGAGGTCCAATCATTATTTATCACCGATCAAGGTATGAATAACTTTATATGGACATAATAGGAACTTACATTGAAGTTCCAGTGCTAAACGTTCGAATATATGAAAATGATGTCCAATTGAAGTCTTTCACCTGCAGAATGATGTATATACATGTCCATGCTTCCTGAAATAGAGATGGCTGATCATCGCCCTGATTGACGAACCCCTTAACTCCAAACATTCTATTTTTGGGATTTTCTAGCCGGTATCTGCTTTCATGGATTCTGTACAATTTGGTCATTCCATGGAGCTCCAAAAAATTCCTAGACAGCATAAGGAGAGAAAGTGGAAACTATCAAGCTGTGTGCACGTACCAATATACTTGGGAAAGGAACGACTTATGTATTTCGTGCAGAAAAATGTACAGTGGAATTGTAGCCAAGCGTTCTTGACTAAAGAGTCACCATCAGTGCTTACCTAAGAGTAAGTGATTTTTGAGAGTTTTTGAAATGATGGATAAATAGGAAAAATTAAATAAAATAAGTTGAGTTCATAAAAATTCAGGTTACCTACTCGACAGGTGTACAAGTGCCATCACCATAAAAATATATATGTTTCTGAAGAACAAAGAATTTTTCAGAAAATTGTGGACATATTACATCGTATAAAAAATTCAATCTTGAGCAGGATCATCCTGGATAATAAAAATGATACCAATGGACTCCATTGAACTTCCAATTTGCGATAGGAAATAGGATCGCAGCGCCAGCGTGGAGAAACGCGGAACTGTCAACGGTTAGATTTCTGTATCACTACTTTTATTCGGGTTTGAAGGCCGTCGTTTTTTGGAATTTCTTCCTGACGTTTCGCTGGCTCGAGTGGCTAGCTTCTTCAGAGGCTCATTCATCTTGAAATTCACTCCTTCTTATTTTCTATCGGAGTGAATTCCAAGATGAATGAGCCTCTGAAGAAGCTAGCCACTCGAGCCAGCGAAACGTCAGGAAGAAATTCCAAAAAACGACGGCCTTCAAACCCGAATAGAAGTAGTGATACTGAAAACCTCGGCCGCGAAAGCCTCAACTATTTTGGTTAGATTTCTGTTTACATTTTCATCTGTATATATGGGACTCCAATGTACTCGTGTTCCTTTAAACTGAAAATAACATCTCTGAGTTGAAAAAATCTACCTCGATCACAGTGACAGTATTCAGCTAGTAAATGTGATTCTTCCTGATCGGAGCATTATACAGTAGAATATACATGTTCACCCATATAGTAGAGATTGTATCAAAGATAAACTCCTTTATATCCGAAAATAGAAAACAACAAAGAGTAAATTATACGCTCACAATAAATGAAAAGCAGTAAACTCTCCAATTATTTCACCAGAACAATAAATGAAAAGCAGTAAACTCTCCAATTATTTCACCAGAATATTTACTAGAACTAGAGTGGGGCGATTTAACCATTGAGTGTTTCTGCGAAAGTCGATAGGGGGTGTATCGCTTATTTTCTATCGGAGCGTAATGAAAACAAGGAAATTTTCGTTATGATTATGACCAAAGTTAGTCGAGATGAAATGAAATGGTTTTTAAATTTAGTACCGATAGCACAGAATACCCGAGGAAAAAAAGGGAGGTTGATATGACAGAACGAAAATTAAACTCTGAGAAATCTCTAGAGTATCTAGCAATGTATCTGTAGATCTATTCGTCGCAGGTCGAGGAGGAAGGAGACCGAGAGAGAGTCTGATGATAACTTTACTCAATTTCAATGTCAACCCAAGATTGAATATTATACATTAAAAAATTTGTTTCGATTATTATCATTATGATCTAGTCTACTGTAGTTTTTAGAATCAACTATTTACATTTTTTGAATTTCCATCGGGGCTGAAGTTATGGTTGTGAAGCCTTAAGTGTTCACCAAATGCTGATATTTTGTTAGGATTCATATGTTTCATTATACGAACTCTCAGAGGTTTGCAAGTACTACCAATGTAAGTTGAATCATAATCTCCACGAATAATTTGTATATACCACTTTTTGAAAGTTCATCAATTTTGCCTTAGTATTGTTAAGTATCTGCTCAGACAGCAATTGGATGCGAAAGATATTTTTCTACTGTCTATGTTACTTTCGATGCAATCTGCTATTTTATTGGAAATGTTATCATTTATTAAAGGGAGTGAAATGAAACAGTCATTGAGATTTGAGATGCTACTGTTTCGATAGAATGTGATATCTGAAGAATCAAATTTGTTATTCGATTTCCAAGTTGGATTCGATGTTGGGATGTGCTTGCTTTATTTTCGTTAGGAGACTACTAGTGGTGTCAATGTTGCCATTCATAAAAACCAAATAATCATAAACGTATCTGAACCAATGTAAAATTTCTGGATTATTTGCAGTCACGATAAATTTGTTTTTCAAATTATCCATGATAATGTCCGCTTAAAAAGGAAATAAACAACTAAACATGGCCAGCCCATCTGGTTGTTGATAAAATTTGTCACAAGATTCCTTTGTATTCAATTATAAATTTCACTGACAACAAGATGGACTAGCCATGGTTAGTTGTTGTTGTTGTAGACATTTCCGTGGATTTGAATTATCCATAGTAGAATTTATCGTAACTGCAAATGCAGTGCAAATAATCCAGAAATTTCACAATGGTTCAGATACCTTTATGATTGTTTGGTTTTTGTGAATGGCAACAAATCGAGTACAGCTTATGCAATCCATCTTGGCAAAGCAATCTCTCTGAAGTATAGTAAGATAAAAAGACACCTAATATATATGTTCACTACCAGTGTGCAACTGGAAAAGTAGCTGAGTTTGTGCCAGGATGGATTGGATGAGCTGTATGTTCATGCTAACATCAAAATAACATTGGTAATATGATCAAATAACAAATTGAATTTTTCAGATTTCACAATCCCTAAGAACAGTTGCATCTGAAATCTCAATGTTTATAGAAAACCTACACAATCCTACAGCAACATAAAATGGCAGCATTCGATTGTTACATCCATAGACTATCATAATGAACTAAATATCATCAAACAGATAGAAAAAAATGAGAAACACCCTTATTTCGCCCGGGGATGTGAGCATGTGGTATTTATTGTGGTTACACCGAAGGTAAGAAGAAATAAGTGTCCCATCCAAGCAATTTTTGGATATAGAGATCATCTGTATCAAACAAAGTTCGTAGATCCAAAAAGTATTTTTCTTTAACTCAAATATCTGAAAGAAGATCATTCCATTGGAAGTTTTATAACTTTCAGATTTACTGGCAAGAGAAAATGGCATAGCATCATCTTAGTTTGAGATCTAACGGGATATTAACATAACTGGGGTAACTTCAGAAAAGGAGCAGGTAGGGAAATGTCTTGATTTGGCGTTCGAGTTCTGGAAAATAAATGCTTTCCAAAATTATACAATGTGTGAAAATAAAAGCTCTCCATATACTTCCCTCACTTGTTTTATACAACTCTCCCAAAACCCTCAATATTATCTTCCTAAACGAAGAAAAATTCTTATATGGCAAATTAACACCTTACTGTGTGAATTTCATTATAAAGCTTGCAAAACCGCTACTCATCAGTAGCTTTTTCATGCGTGTTTTGGTAGTTTACGAGTAGTAAACACATTCAATAACTCTCAAAAATCATATGAATATGTTAGACATAACTCGCACATAAGCTGTATAAAAAGTATACTGAAAAATAACTTTCTTCGGCTCACCGCGTATAAAATTATGTCAAGATAAGTTGTTGAACTGAACTGGCTTCTCACTCCCAATTGTTTATGCACCATCAAAATGAGTATTTATGATACCTGAAAATACCTATCTTCAACATTATTCGTATATAAATGGAGAGATAAATGATTTATCCCATTTAAACTGTGCGAATGTAAATGAACCGAATGGCCCATAGCTCGGTTCAGATTTTTCTATGTTGGAACTGCAGTCTCAAGCCGAGAAGCCAAAAGGAAAATTTTCAAACAATGTCAAAGAATTGTCAAAGTGGTGCTTATTGGTTGAGATCTTGGTCAAAGTGGCGCTGTGATATTATTTTGAAACTTTGGAATGTTTAAAAATATTACTAAAGTTCATCGAGTACAATTCATGGTTAAAGTTCGAATTAAAAAACACCGAAAACTGTGAAAATCGCTGATAGTTCTAATAAACAACACATAACCATAAGTTAACTGTTCATCGTCTACTAGTAGTTCGAGCGGAGGATTCACCCATAATACTCTTCATGGCATGAACGAAGTGTCAACAACATTTTGATAGCACATCGAATTAATAGAATGACAATGCTAGTCGTAGGTAAGATCTGGTGAACGTTTCGGAGAATCAGTGACATTTGACAGCACTGCTGCCTACACAATAGGTTTGATCTAGCAACACATTTGACCGTTTGGAAATTGGTCTGAAGCAGAGGCATGCGCAAGATGAATATTGGAGAGCGAAATTCATTTTGCGCATGCCTCTGACCAATTTCGGATCGGTCGGATGTGTTGCTAGAACAAACCTAATATAGACGAGACGATTCTGATTGGTTGATTGGCTGGCACTTTACCCCAATTCTGACATATTCAATATTCGTTTCTGAAGAAACTTTCAAATTACTTGATTCACCATACCCCAGAACGACTGCATATCAGTTACTTCACCAACGTATATTTGAATTCGATAGTGCGAAACGAGCCCATTTGTTTTTTCCCTATTCATTTAGAGATATTTCTGCCCATTACACAAAACCCAAAAACTCTTAGGCAGCCTGTCAATCATGAAAAAGCATAAATTTTCCATCAAACTTTTCAGAAGTCGAACTTTTCAGAAGAAGAAATGAGGCGCACTCACAGGTGAAAGCTTGCAAAATGTTTGCAGCGCCTTCAGAATAGATTTATCTCCATCTTTGTTCATGGAGTAAGTCGAATTGAAACTTTTGTTGCAACTCGATGGAGTTCGAAGTAGTCGAAATCAGTTTTACCGTTCCCTTGAATTCATTACGTTATCAGACGAGTATCATGTTTCGCTGGGAAAAGGCTGCTGCAAGTTAATTAATATTCGTTAAGTGGAGTCAACTTGTACAAAGAAGCCGGTAGTTCGATAACTTACGTATAGAAGCAACTATAGAATGATAAATGAAAGAACTGGCTCAAGTAAAATTGAAGCCCATCACAAAATGAACGCACAGTTTGCTTGTTAATTTGGGAGCAAATGATCATTTTGTTTTATTAGGAAGAGAAAACTTTGAATATTAGGTGAATAGCAGGAAGCATAGCCCTCATATAGTCCGTAGTACAACCATTGCCATTTTGGGCGGAATGAGCCTCTCAAACTTGATTTATTCAAATGAGTAGCTCCTATCTACTCTGTCATACCAGTTTAGTATTGAATTATTGCTCAGTAATCGATTACATAATAGTATACTTTATGCCTATGCAGGCCATGTAGATACAGAACTTTTTTGCATTTAATCGTTTCAATATTGACCGTGTTTTCCTATCAACAATATATCTACTTCCTTGGGATAGAAATATCGAAATCAAACTGGATTTTCCAGTGATGAACTTCTTCCATTAATGAACTAGTATTACCAAACAGTCTATATGCACCACGGGCAATAAGAGATATGAATATCCACGTGATATCGTCGGTCACATGGTCATAAACTTTCGACAGTCATCAATATCTTGTATTGTATGTATTAACATTGAATGAATGAAATTGAAAGATTATAGAGAATATGTCACGGCGCAAACAAGAAATGCTGATACTTATATTCATTTCTATTGAATTCCACCGGCTTGCCAGAAAAATATATTTCACCATGAGACTAAACAGAATATCATATAACGGTCAATGAAAACAACAAGAAGGTTTCATTGAAGAGTTCCCACCAATTGATTCGAGAAAAAAGTGGTGAAACATTCAAAATCAACATTTGAAACGACAATCAGATATTATTACAATTGCTGATACGACGAATGCCAATCCAAATGTATATAGAAAAGGTTATCGCCGTTAATTTAACGACATTGTTTTGGTTTTTTTTCAAATCAAGATAATTACATGATGATTTGAATCAGTACATGAAATTCTCTCGTCTGCATGATTTCAATGATAGAGTAGTTTTATTTTGATGCATATTCTCACTTCCTATTCATGGAAAATGATGATTAAACAATTTATTCAGAGAGCGTGAAAAAAAACACGAACTTGTAATTTGTGATTAATAATGATGTGGTAATGATAATTGATCAGGAATATATGGGACGGTACTTCCAGTCTTCATATATCTCCTGGAGAATCAATAAGTATTCAGAGAGTTCAGGCAAACTTCTCCATACTGAGAAATCCTTGAACTGTGAATGTAAACACTATTCAGGACTACATGAGCAGCAAAGGATGGGTTTTACCTTGATTCCATTTCCTACAAGTTGTGCCTTTCGCATAATCCGCAAAACTTGGCCTGGGATTCTGATGAATCCATCAAACTTTCGACAAAGGATCTGATTACAACTGGAAGTCGGTGTTCAACAAGTTGTTATCTGCAATGTGACTATGAGGTATGATCATAGATTGGAGTTGGTTTCTGACAGAATAAAGGAGGAATCTTGATAATCTGATTTTCCACACTTTCGTACGATCTGTGAAGTGAAATTGAGTGAATACCAATATGCAGTGACTTGAAGTTGAGATGATTGATCCCTGTGTCCAAGGACGATTTTTTATATCATGGAATTCTTGTTTCAGATTGATCAACGTAATGTTCGACCATCAAATAGAAAAACAGATGTATTCATTAGGTTCCTATTACCTATTGGAATAAAAGTGGTCGATACTCCATAGAGAAAAATAATTCTCTATTTTTTTGTAGAGTTTTCACTACTGTTTGCCAAGAACCTTGACTTATTTGGTGAGGTATGAATTTAGCGTGAGCCACCTACCGGATTGCAGGTCGATTAAACTGCGGCACGTGTTTTGATATACAATAGCTTCTCCAAACGAATATTTGAAGGGAAAAATCTTACAGAAGGAGTATTTTTATTACCTATTCGTTTGGAGATAATGTACCTAGTAGACTCATCTTCTAATAATTCGATATTGATACGCTTTCAATTCGAATTTGAGTCACATATTCACGAAAAGTCTTGAATACTGATATTATATATTGATTACTACTAGCGACAACATCAACGAGGACATCGCCGCAGTTATCTGAGATGTCCTCTGAAACTAGGATTCGAGTGCAATTGATATCAGTTTGATGTTATGGTAATTGATATCTATAAGCTGGAAAAAAAACAAAAGTACAAAAAAGCCTCGGAACAGTGGAAAAAAAAGGAGATAACGAAAAGAATCAGCCATCTCTAATAGAGACTATATTATATTTTAGAAACTTGATTTATCTCTCAAAAACTTTTGTGCAATATGAAAATACCCACCAAACTACTGAGAAATATTCGATATTTCAGAAGTTCCGGAAAACATATTTATTTTTTAATTTCAACTCTTTGCAGAACTGTTATATTTTCTCGGGATCCGGAATTACTCCTAGGAGTTTTATATGGGATGCCCTGTGTATAGGCATGCAGCTGACTTTCATTTTATTTGACCATGAATAAAATTAACGACGACTGAGTAAAAATAATAGAAAGGGGTAACATGAACTTGGTGGAATTCAATGCTACGAAAACCCAGGCATGTCTTTTCTCAAGAAAAGCCGATCTATCATTATCTAGTATTCAGATGTCAGGAGTAACTATTCCTACAAAGTCAATGCTAGGAATCACGATCAGTGATAATCACTCAAGGGAAAACCATGTGAGATCGATCGCTAAAGGTGCTTCCCGGAAACTTGGATTTCTATTTCGTGTCTTAGAATACAGTTCTCATGTATGTAGTTCGGCACTGAAACATTTATTGCGGCTTCTCGATTCTATTCGGAAAAAGGCAATTCGTCTTGTTGGTGATTCTTCGCTCACAGACTCGCTAACTTCATTGGAACATCGTAGAAGGGTCGGAGACTTGTTTCTCTTCTATAGATATTTTCACGGTCGCTCTCCTGAATTGTTATCAATGTTTCCACCCTTGGCAATAGCTACACGGATGACTCGACGAGTACGGAATTCCCGCCCCTTTGTTATGATTTGGAGACCTGTCGAACCTCTCTCGCTCAGGGATCTTTTTTCAATAGAACAGCTGAGCTTTGGAACTCCTTGCCGAAGGAGGTTTTTCCTGAGGCTAACAAACTTCTAAAAGTCAGAGTGGATGTTAATTCGTATCTCCTGTCCCTTGATTCACAGGGTGTTCTTTGAACATTACAGGGCTTCCCTTCAGTGTGAATCTCCATATATAACAAAAAAAAAAAAGAATTTGCGAAAGAAATCCCCAATGAAGACATGATTTGACATATTTCATATCTACTCATTTTCAAGACTTCAGCACCAAAGATTGATCTCAGGGGTCCAATTTTTGACACTCTCGTTATTTAGCGAGGTAGTGGGGTAGGAAAGATTTTATTGGCCGTGTCTGAGCAATAGCGTATGCGTTGTCATAACGAAGACCTTCAAAAACCGAGCCCCTATAGTCTCTCTCTGCATCAGTCACTTTCACACAATCAATTGGAATTTTGCACTTTCCGTCTCGGAAAAATTAATTTCATTGCGCGGAACATCCGTTTTTTTGGTCATGGATGTGCACTACCGTGAGGCATTTATCAAATTATGTGTTGTTCACTAAGAGAAGGAGAACACAAACAAGATCATAGGATCCCTGATGGGGGTAATGTTTTTGGATATGGTTGCTGCTTCATATAATATATATAAGACGATGAACAACTCGGCAAATTGTTACCAAGCCAGTTTTATTGCCTCATAAATTTCGAAAATGTGCTTGGAGATATTAACGTATATGTTTTCATTTCCCTGAATGAATATTTCATCTGTAATATTTTTTTTATTTTAATTCATTGTTTCCAAAAACATCACAGTTTCCATAACAAGTAGTTTGAGTTTGCTACATTGACACATACATGAAAAGTAACAAGAACTAGATTGAATAAACAGTTAGTCCGTCATCAAACTGAGCGATACGAAGTTACACACTTGCTACTATGTATTTCATCCTTCCCAGAGTCAGAAGGGAGAGTATTCACCAGGGTGTTGCTTCCAGAGTGACAGCTTTGAAACAACTCCTATAAAAAATACACAAACCACCACTGGCTCTACCATATGACCTCTCCCTTATGGCTGGAGAACTTAAAAATGCATAAGACGACAAAAAAGCAGGTGATTTCTCGAGATTATATGTTAACCACGTTTCACTCAAACGAAGAATGTCAAAAATTGAACTACTGTTCTGGATTTCCTCCAAATTATCATATCCCTGACAATTCCAGAACATTATTTGGGTTAATTGCTATTCGGGTTTGGATGATGAAGCGCCCTGTTTCAGATGTTTAACTTTATGAATCCGCTTTGGTGATTCCTCTTCTTCACGGTCTCGTTTTGTTTTTTCCTCTCCGTAGAATGTATTATCTTTGGCACACCATGCACGTACTTTATTGTAAGGTTGTTTTCACCCTCTTGGATTCTACGTTGCAGTTCATTCCTTAAGTCCGCTATGTCTTTTAGCTGAGAAGATGTTTGGTCAGCTTTGATGGTAACATTAGGAAAGGAGTTATTGGAAGCAAGTTTGGACTTATTTCTCAGGACTCTTAGTGCTTCCTCAGACGAAGTGAGGACTAACTTTAGTGGCCGTGGCTTCTGATCGTTGCATGCTTTACCAAGTCTCATACTGGATTTTATTGTGATACCCCCTTCAATTGTTATGCTGTCAATAATCGATTTCGCAGCAGCTGAATCACTAATATTTCCATTTTCTTTCAAGTCTCATACTGGATTTTATTGTGATACCCCCTTCAATTGTTATGCTGTCAATAATCGATTTCGCAGCAGCTGAATCACTAATATTTCCATTTTCTTGCGACCCCATTATCAAAATATTTTTTTCGCGCTTGACTCTTTCAGATATTTCAACGTAAATCACACCAGAGCTATAACTTGTTACATCGGTTTCTAGTTGGGTAACTTCATCACGCATTATATTATAATTCTCACGGAGACCAGCGATATCCGTTACACAAGTATTAATTGCTTGAGATGCAACTAGCAAACTCAAATCGTTTATCTGCGTGTTGCAGGTTGATATTGCATTGGTTATAGCTGCAAATTGGGCCATTATTGCGTTGAAGCGATCAGTACTGATGTCGGTTGAGCTAGCTTGGGCATTGAGGCAACATTTCTCACACTTCCAGTTTCTCAGCGCGTGAGATCCTAGGTTTGGCGGCTGTGGGCGAGCACATACACCTTGCCACAGACCACCGCATACTGAGCAAGTTAGCTCACTGCTGTCCTCTCTGGCACTGATTTATTGCACGCATGACAATTGCGCGACATTCTGATCAGACCCAAACGGTAGACTTCTCTCGTTCAAGTTGGGGTTAGGTTATGCTGAATTATTTTGTTCGTAGATGATTTTGATCTTATCTTCTTATGATATTAACTTGTACTTCAGATGCACTCACTTGTGATGTGGGTGACGTTTGTACTACTTTTCACGTCTTAAAGACTCGTTTCCGTGAGGAGTGCGTACGGTACGTGTTTACTCGGTCAAGATTAAACTTCAATCAGAGTAAGTAGTTTGAGTTGAACGGAACCCTATAAAGTTTAATGAATAGATTCTCAATGCCCAAAAAAAGTTTTCGAAAGTTGTAGCAAATCACCAACATTATCTTTGAGTGTGAATAAAAAACAATCAAAAATATAACTTTTGATTCTTTGGTATTATTAGATTGGTAGCTAAAATAGTCAATTTCACTCCAAAATTTAACCGACTCTCCATTTCTCACTGTTTAATTTTTTAATCAGATTTCAGCCATAACCCTTCCCATCCATTTACTTTACAAAATTCATGAATTACATTTTGATGACAAATGTGTTCATTCGGCTATGCTGTGCCCACTTTTTCCTCAATAGAGATAATGAATGAATCTCATGAAAAGTGATTGTTTTTCCTCATGAGCCCAAAATATACCGTGGCTATGTTTGAGATTTCTGTTAATTTTATTTTCCGATACATTTCTTGTTCCTCTGAAGAAAAATTCAAAGATTACCAGGTATTTCGAAAAATCAGTTTATCGGAGTAGTCAAAAAGTTCACCTAATTGAGTCCATCGGTATATTTTTTAGGCTTTGAGTGAGTGAGTCGAGTATTTCAAATATTATGTTATATCGCAAAGAGATTTGAAGATTTCGATAAATATGAATATATCGAAACTCCTTTGCATATTGATTACATGTGTCTCTACTCATTTCTAATCTAGATGAATCACTCGGCCTTCTCAAAAAACCTCTGTAGAAGAATGTTTTCTCAAATAGTTGTCCGAATCATCAATTAATAATAATCAGAGGTGGTAACTGATAACTTTGGAACTGTTAAATATCAAGGAATAATTCTGTATTCTGTGTTTGATTTATAAAATTTTCGGTAATTCGATTCCTTGAATGATTTGGGTATGCTAACCATATAAGTAGCTTTCTTTACCAGTAGTTTCTAATCATTTATGAATCTGCTTTCTATATTTTTTGTAAGCCGAATCATTACGATCCGCTACTTATACCTATTCTTGGCCAACTCTATTGTTATAATTATCATTATTTAAAGTATTCATCGACACTTGGTTTAGAAAGAGCACATTTTTTATGTTTTTAAGCGGCTGGTTATTCGAAAAATGTGCTCGGGGTTTGCTATCGTTTAACGATAAAATTAACATATATGTATTGATAGTTGGTAGGAAATTTTCTTTTGTGAAAAAAAATCACAAAATACATATATACCCTATTGACCGCGATCATTTCACTGATCCCTCTGATATTTTCCAGATCATATTGAAGAACTTTGGAGATTATAGCAAATTTGATGTAAAGAAATCAAAAAAGGGAATATTCGAAAGTTGCATTTCAATATCAATTTATATACTTACTACGAACTACTACATGTAACCGGACGCGAAAAAAGCATTTCGCAAACACCACAGAGGTCGCAAAATTAAATTTTTTATAATTTTCACGGTTGCTCAAAAAATATATTGTGTATACCGCAAAATGTTTTCACGACCCCGAAATTATCTTCCCTCGGCTGGAGCGGTCTTGGCTATAATCTTTCTCTCGGAACGCGAAAAAGAATTTTGCGACCTCAGCATACAAATGATTATTATATCGAAGAGATTTAGGTTAAATTAACTTTTCATTTTTTCCTTGTTCATGTCCACCAAGGACAGGATTCCATCCCAATATTATCGTTGATCTCTTCGTGGAAAAAGGTCCCATCTCTTAATTACATCCATACCCTTCTGTATGCCTTTGCTCCCTTCGAAATGCCCCCAGTTCAAAATCATGGAAGACGCGAAAGGGAACGCTGTGGCGGTTTCGTTTTAATTGTCCTCGTTTGAGAGCTTAATAGATTCTCCTCGAGTCCTCGAGAACGAAAGCGGAAAAGAATAACAGTGATAATTTAGATAACAAGCTCAGTATTCACTTTAGAAAATTTCCCATCTCGGCTTCGTTCGACATGAATGGAATGGTGTTGTTCTTCGTTTGTTTTCAACTTGGTGACTACTTCCATATGAAACGGAGTGTATAAGGAACCGAACAATAGATATGATTTTTGTGGGACTTGAAAAGAAAAGGAAAAGCCGATTTTCATTTCTGAAAAAAAAAACTGACTAACAAGAAAACATTCGATGATGAATTAATTTCAAAATAATAAGGTCTGTTATGGAATAATTCTATACTTTATTTTGCCACTAGAAACAATTGAAGAATTGATTGTATTTTTGAGGGGGATCTTCGCAAGCATAAGTGACTAATAATAACAACATAACCCCAAAATGAATTGCGGGCGACGACGGCAGCAAGGTTCGTCATCGTTTTACCGTTTATCGATTTTGATCCAAACTACGCAACTTGAGTGATGGAAATAATGTTATAAAAAAACTAGAATTAAAGAAGCATTCGAGCGAAAAACTCGCACCTTGTTGTTTTCAGTACGGTAGCGAAAAACTGGGCGAAATATACCACGCACTAATTGAATCTGTAATGTTGATATAAATTATGTTATGTGTGTATATGTACAGAGCACTCTATAATCATAGACGTCCATGAGCGGGTCATTTCCAGTCAAAATAAACCTATTCATCACAAACCGATTGTGGATGATGTGAAATTCACTGCCATTTTTTTTGGAATCGTTTTTAAAAAAGTTATAGCAAGAATAATATAAAAAGCTGGGCGATACTGTCGGTTTATATTTTGCCTTCGAAAGGGAAATAATTTGATGAAGCGATGATTTTGAAGGTCGACTTTTTACAGAATACCTACCTTGCATCTGTTACACTTTAAATCTCTGCTGGAATTACAGAAATTATAGAGACAAACTATCTATTACAAATTACGTAAGGGGGATTACAACTTGCATGAATGCGTTGAGTAAAATGTATACAAATAAACATTTTATTTCTCCTTAGTTTTTTTCAGTTCTCAACCTACTACAATCTACAAAAAAGAATCAGTTCTGGAAATTATACAAGTGTAGAAGAGCATATTTCCATTGTACCTCGAAAAGTTGCTGCGGTAATTAAAAACAACTTCTTTCTGAGTAGAATGTGTTCTATTAGTCGTCAACTTCACGTATAACTAAAATTTGACTATCAAAAAAATACAAGAAATAATGATTATCATATACTTATTGTTGTTAACGTTTAGCAATCAAATTTGCTTCCACAAGTATTTTTCTTTCAGTTCGTTTTCGGAAATCTGTCAAAGATTTGGAAAATCGATGTGTCTCGGTGGAGTTTATTCAAATTTTGTGTTGTATTCGAAAGATTCTGTGATTGGCGAAACTAGTTATTTACACAAATTCTTCCCAGTTGTTGCTCAATAGACAGGAGGAAGCACAATGGATCCCTGGCCTCAGAGCGGTAAAACTGAAGAGAAGAAATGATTAGAATTGAATTCGAAATGAACAGAGTTGCTTCTTGGTGATGCAAAGAGAGTACATGAAATTTCCAATATTAAATAAATAACCGGTCCACTACTAAGCAAAACAAACCGATCTGCTGACTAGTGCCAGTCAGCGATGTACCCAGCGCAACACCATACGCACACCCATATACAAATAAAAGAGCCCTTGCTGTCTCAGCTGGTAATGGATCCTATCATACAAAGACAGTTAGATATTTGAGTCAGTTCAGAGAATTATAAACCGCTCCTCGCATGCATGCAAAACAGATTGTATCATTGAATGACTGTATGAATTTCTTTCAAACTCATCTGAATATTAAAAAAACACGTATATGAGGTTATCAGGTGAACTTATTTATTGCTTTTTTTCACAATCATTGTCTTTGTTACACCACCCTGTTTAACACACATGAAAATGTATGGAAGTACAGTATCTCTGTGATACCGACTTCATCTTATCATGATCATCATGTCTGGCTTTCAGATTCTTTATCTTAGTATTTCTAATCGTTCGATTACGTTTTCTTTCAGTTTCTGCGTTCTTTGAAGTAATACACATTTTTTTCGTTTCTTCAATTACAATATCATATAAGTGATAATATTGATTGATTCAATGATTATCACCTCGTGACAACTCCAGTAATGAGAAGAAACCACGTTTGGATGAATTGAATGACGAAGTGAACATCCCCAGGACGAAAGAAATGGTCCGACTGGATGCAAAGAATCGTGAAGTCCTCACAGAAGACCCTGGCAGATCAAATGTGGCATCTATGATGGTCTCCAAACCTTTTCTCGGAGAGAAAGGAATGAAAGATTCTGTGATCACTTGAAAAAGCGTGAGAGCCTCATATACAAAATCAAGCTGGAGGAGAGACTACACGTGTCTGGCTAGTGAGCTGAACGAAATCTTTCGCATAGAACAAACAGTTCCGTAAATAACATTTATTTCATACTGCATCGTAACAGCCATGTTTAAGTCAACGATTTTAGTCCGGTAAATGAGACTTTACGGTATCGAGTCCGGTAAAATTTTTACCGGACTCCTCCTTCAAAAGAATATTAAGTGCAACTTACCAGATCAAACAAATACGCCAGCATTATTCCCTCATTGATTTCACTGACTGCGTTTACCCTTTTCCAGTCGCAAAACTGTTTATATTCGCTATGGTACCTTTCTGATGATTTTGTGGGAATCAGAGAGCCGGCAGCTTCATTATATTTACGCAAAACATCTTCGGGAATGTTATTGTTTGTCGACATTTTGTCTGTTGACATTTCGTTTCACAAAAGTCAGCGAAACAAACACCAGAAACAGTAACCTTAGAAACTAGCGTTTCCATCATGGATGATCATATTTTCAACTTTTGTTTTATTAATGTAAGGTTTAGTGTCTGCAGTATGAAATAAAACGGGTCTGCAGTATAAAATATAACGCATTACGACATACGACCAGGAAACTTTTACAGTAACTCGTCTCAAAATTACGGAAACATTTCGACTCGTACTGTAAAAATGCGTTTCCCGGACTTATGATGTAAATTACTATTCTTTTATTCTAACCGCATGATGTGAATAATGCGCGTAATCAGGAAGAATCCTTCTGAAACACTCTAGCTAGCCCTGACGCAGTTTTGAGACTTCTCTAGGAGATTTCAACAGCCTGAGCCCGAAATGCTGAGTCAATCGATAACGGTGAAGTTCGGAGGGCACCTGAAAGTTTAAAACTTTGCTGCTCCAAGCCCGGATGGATTAAATATCAATCACCAACCACCATTCGGCTATGATATGTTTGTTGTTCTTGGCTGAATGGGGGGCAGCGGGTTTCGGATTGGTCTGTTGAAGATTAAACCTTGCTAATCGCGACAAGCAGAGAATCGTTAGAGTTTAGAATTTTTTTCAGAAAATTATAAATAATAAGTTTTTCATTTCGCTCAGTTCACCTGAAGAAATAATTCTTATGTTGATATTTGACTTTTATGCATCTTTTCCGAGGTGGACCACTCGCTTGAAATGACAATCTATCTCAATGTCCATGAACACCCAAACTTAGAGCATACAGAACCCGGTCTTGGATTGATAATGTTTTGAAATTGAATTGAAAAATAAGCCCCGGAATTGAAGGAGAGAGTTGTAACAGGGGAATACACTTACTGCAAATTGGGTTCTAGTCAGTATATATGAAGAAAGTTGTGTACTAGAACATTTAACAACACTCAAACAATACCACCGCAATACTTTGAGAAGGCTCCTTGATTTTACAGGTATAGTGCATTTGTCTTCTCAACCTTAGGAAAACTCGCAAAAATTTCGACTCATAAAGTGACACTTTTCAAAATCGACGGAAATGTCAGTCATAAAATGGTTCATTTTTTTACCACTCAGTTAAAAAAAGTGATACAAAAACATATAATCGTACACTGAAATATCACATGATATATCTCATATATCCATATTCCAAATAATAATCATTGCAGTCTAAAATTATTCAAATTTCCAAATGTAACAGATAATCCCTTCGCTCCAGTCTTCTTCTTTTCATATGCTTGTAATCCTTCGAAACGACTTCAAAAATTGAGATCACATCGGAATATTTATAGTGTCTGCATGCTCAGCTCAGGCAACACAGTCTTCCACACGATATCTCTGAGAAGTAAGAATTAGGATACATATTATGTGAACTCCTATTGCGGTGATCCCTATGTACTATAAACTGGTGTCTTGAAGTAAAATTCCGGAGACCTCACATCCTATTTGCCCAATAGCATCTCTTCTCGCGGGTTTTTATGGATATTTTCAACATGACATAAATGAGAAATTTTCATTGGAAGTTCCCGAATGTAACCAAAATAAGGAATTCCCAATGTTGGTAAAGTTCAGAAGCAGAAAGTGTTTTTATTGATGTCAGTTCTTCTATAGGTTCCTCTTTGCATTGACTTCCTCCTCTCCACAAAATAAAAATGTTTCTATAGAGCAGAAAATAGTTAAAATCAAGTCAAGTGGTAAGAAATCGAAAAGTAAAAAACTTGTTACTTTGGCATTTTTTAATTAAAAAAAAATTCGTTGATTCAGAATTGCACGTTATAACTGACATTTCACGAACAAAAACCGATTGTACAGTCAGAATTCACTTATATTCATTATTGAAACATCCTTGATCGTAAAGGTCGACATACACCCAAGAATATATCATTTATGATTTTTCCAGCCAAATATCCTGAATAATATTCTACTCACCTTCCAGTGGCTGGTGTATTCATCAATTTTGCAGTGTATGAAAAAGGTTTCCGGAATGAAAAGGTGAAGTTTTTGTATTGAAGCAAAAATCAGCTGTTTGATATACTCTTTATTATTCTCACTTCATATTACCGACAGTTGCATATGAATCTTTCACCAACTTTCATCTCCACAGAGGAGCATTGTATAATGAAGACTGAGAAGTATAATTACCAATTTATTTTCCACAATATTGTTACATTAAACTTCATTTGAATATAGTTGGCGCTGAACCTTGCTAAATGACAGTGGTTTGAACTCTCATTGTCGATATTATTCAACTTATTTGAAATATTTGAAATATAATGAGTAATAGATCCAAATGAAAGAAATTGGAAATTAATTGCAACGGAAAAAATCTAGACGAAATGAAAAATAAATAAAAATATTAGTTGTTGGTAGAGTATTTTTTGATGGCAGTGCAATGGTTCATAATCCAACTCAGTCAATTTGATATTTGATTTCAATATTTTTTCATTTTTATTCAATTCTTATGGATTTCAATATTTTAATTTCGTTTTCATTCCTTTTTTTCGAATTTCGTCAGGGTTAATGGTAGATCTTACTTATTCTTTTTTTAATTTGTCATTCGATTTCATTTTCTTACATTATTTCACTATATTCCTTCACCCCATTCCCAATTATTTCAATAAATTCTGATTACTTTTTCTGATCAATATTTTCCATTTTGACCTTCTACAATTACTACTTTTTTTTGATCCAATTAGTGTACTGACAAATTTTATAATAGTTCTATAATACAGAAAATGGAATCTGTAATCACAACTATTAGCATATGTGAATCAATAATCACTAACACGAAAAATACACACAGAAGACTAGGTTTCATTCCTTTTTGATTCCTGTCCTGAATTCAATATCAAGCAATCAGGATAAAACACAACGAAATTTTCGCCGCCGCCGTCTTCTCAAACGAGAAAAATAAGCTATAGATCTAGTGGAATGATTTCTTATGGCATGATCCGCTGGCGTCCTTCCATAAGAATCTTTGGCATCAATATCCACACCGTGATTCACAAGGAATTCTACAACTTTGATTGAGTCTCTAAGGGCAGCAATGTGAATGGCTGACATCCCTTCATGGTCTTTGACATGTATATCAACTCCTGAATAGATCAAATAGTTTACTACTTTGATTGCATCTTTTTCAGCAGCCAAATGTATGGGTTTCCGACCATATCTGTCAGCCAAGTTGGGGTCTACTCCATGATGCTCAATAAGAAGAAGCACTGTTTTGATCCCATCGTATTTACAAGCTATATGTAATACTGTTTCTCCTTGATTATTAGCAAGATTTTGATTCGATCCACTACTCATAAGAATATTCACAGCATCGAGTGAATCAGAAGAAGCAGCGTAGTGAAGGGGTGTATTTCCATCATGATCTCGCATATTGACATCAACTCCCTCAGAAATAAGGTATACTAAAACGCTAATGGCATTATATTTTGCAGCAATGTGTAATGAACAATCATCGAATTGCTTTTTTGAATTCCTATCTTGGACTGATTGTGCAGCTCCAGATGCTACTGAATTACTGTCGCTTTTCCCATTGGTTTCAGCCCGTGATGTATATGTTAATTGACTTTTATTCCTATTCTCAGAATATGAAGAACAGTGTTCAATGATGTATTTCAATACATCTATTGCATCACTCATAGCGGCTGTTTGTAAAACTGTTTCACCTGTATTGTTTAACACGTGCATATTCATTTTTATTCCATTGAAATACTCGATAGCTTCGAGAGAATTGTTTCTTGCAGTAATATGCATTGGTGTATCGCCATTTTTATTGACTATATTCACGTTCAAGCCAAGGTCCTCGACGAGAAGTTTCAGAGTATCTACTGAATTTGAAGAAGCGGCGATGTGCAGAACTGAATTTCCGTCATTGGTCAACGAATTGATGTCCGAACCATGACAGATCAGAAAATTGATGGCCGCAACAGAATTCGTGTGTGCCGCTTTGTGAAGTGATGTAAACCCATGAATGTTAGGGATATTTGTACCTAATTCACATTCATCCACGAGGTACTTCAACACATCAATAGCGTCGCTTGATGCAGCATAGTGAACAAGGGTATTGCCAAATCGATCAACAACCGCTTTCGAACCACGGGTCATCAAGTACTCTACAACTCTGGTGGAGTTTTTTTCAGCCGCCCACTGCAACGGAATTTTTCCTGATATGTCTCCTGATTCAGGATCCATTTCACATTTCTCGATGAAGTATTTCATTGCATCTAGTGAATCATTAGTGGCAGCCCAGTGGAGAACTGTGAGTCCAGACTCACCTACAGAATGGATGTCGAAACCATTATCAGTTAGGTACTCGATTATTTTCAGAGAATTGAATATTGCAGCATAATGTACCGGTTTGTTCCCCTTAGTGTTGGCGATATTCACATTCTTCTTTAGTTCCTCAATAAGATACTTGAAGGCATTAATGGCATCTCCCATAGCAGCAAAATGCAAAATGGTATCTCCGATATCATCTCTGATATCGATATCTAAACCACTGGTAATGAAATAATGTATGATCTTCATAGAGTCATAACGAGCTGCGTAATGAATTGGCTTCCTACCAGAGTCATTTGGAATATTGAGGTCCATTTTCAAATTTTCATGGAAATATTTTATGACTTCAATAGAATCTGTAGCTGCTGCCATATGTAGAAGTGTTTCGCCATTACTGATCAAGCCCATGTGAACATCACGATTTATCATATGTTCGACTTTTTGGAGCGAATTGCCTTCATCGGGATTTTGTATACATTGGTTTCCCTCTGGGCTCGCATTGTTCGCATCCAACTGAAAGTATTCAAGGAGATATTTCAATACATTTTTCGAATCACTCAGAACAGCTTTTTGTAGAACTGTATCACCTGATTGGATCATTATTTTCATATTTGCCCCAGTTTCGCTAAAGAATTTGATGGCTTCAACATTATTTTTTTTTGCTGCAATGTGCATTGGTGTGTCACCATCTCTGTTTGCAATGTCAACTCTCATGTTGAAGTCCTCGGTCAGAAATTTCAGTATATCTACTGAATTGGAAGAAGCAGCAGTGTGCAGGACTGACTCCTCTTTCAAATTCAACGAGTTTATGTCCGCACCATGGTTGATCAAGTATTTGATAGCTGCAATGGAATTTGAAAGCGCTGCGTGATGAAGTGGTGTGGACCCATAAATATTTGATACATTAACGTTTGATTTACGTCTTTCTACAAGAAATTTCAACACATCGATAGAGCCGCTTGATGTAGCCCAGTGAACGAGAGTATTGCCAAAATTATCGGCGATATTGTTCGAACCATGTTCCACTAAATATTCGACAATTTTGGTAAAACCTTTCACTGTCGCACATTGGGCCGGTATTCTTCCCAATTCATCTCCGATATTGATATTCATTCCGCACTGCTCGACGAAATAAGCAATTGCTTCCAGTGAATCATTCGTGGCAGCCCAGTGAATAACTGTAAACCCAGATTCGCCGCGAGCATGAATATCGAAACCATTAACAGCTAGATACTTGATTATTCTCAATGAGTTGAACATCGCAGCAAAATGTATTGGTTTGTTGCCTCTTCCATTGGTAACGTCTACATCTAGTTTATAAATTTCGATAAGATGCCTGAAGACATGTATTGAATCTGCTCTGGCAGCGATATGGAGCACCGAATCTCCCTCAGGACTCACCCCATTCAATTTGTAACCATGGTGGTATAAAGACTCAAACAGCTCCAGTGAATCGTGTTCGGCAGCATAATGAATTGCTTCCCAGCCCTGTGGATCACCAATTTTCAAATTTGAAGTGGGTGGAACGAAGTCTTTCGGGTTTCTCTCACCCTTTGCCATAGGGGGAAGAGTTTTTTCAATAGGATATGCTTCGTTCATGAGTAATCCATGATCAAAAAGAAATTTTAATGACCCAAGTGCTTTGTTCCTAACTGCATAATCGATAGGTTTGCTGCCATGACAATTTGGAACATGCGGATTCATTCCTTTATCCTCTACAAGGAATATTAATGTTTCTACAGCATCACCTGCTGCAGCTTCATGAATGATAGTATCACCATCTTCGTTCACTTCATTTATGTCACATCCAGCATCGACAAGATATTTGAGGGTTGCGAGTGAATTGGTCTCAGCAGCACGGTGGATGGGTCTGCTGCCATATTTATTCAAAATTCTCATGTCTAATTGAAGTTCTTCGATGATATATTTCAAGGTGTCGACTTCATCTGCCGTGGCAGCGTAGTGAACGATCGTATCTCCACTATCGTCAACTTCATTTTTATCTGCCCCATTTTCAATGAGGTACCTTACAGCATCTAATGCATTATTTTCAGCCGCTACATGTATCAGTTTGCCTTTATATTCATTGGTGAGTGACATGTCTAGTTTCAATTGTTCATGGAAATATTTCAAAGCTTCGATTGCATTACCTCCTGCTGCAAAATGCAGAAACGTATGTCCTCCCCCACTGGCAGCATCAACATTCAGATCACGCACGATGATATATTTTATTGCATCGAGAGCATCTCTAGATGCAGCGACATGTATTGGTTTTCTACCGAAATCATCAGCTACCTCGACTGACATGTTCCTCTGTTCGACAAAGTATTTGATAGCATTCATTGAGTTCCCGGAAGCAGCCCAGTGTAGTACTGTATAGCCACTATTTCCTCTGATGTTGATATCGATACCTCTCTTTATGAAATATTTGATCGCACCCATTGAATCGTGAAGAGCCGCTAAATGAATTGGACTATTTTTATATATATTTGTGACGTCTGAATTCATTCCAATTACATCACATAAATATGTAAGAACATCAATCGAATCTCCCATACAAGCGGAATGAACAATATTGTTGCCATTCATATCTGTCACGTTCAGATCAAAACCTCGATCGACGAAGTATTTTATAATCCCGATAGAATCATTTCTGGCAGCAGCATGAACCAAATGTTCTCCCTTGTCATTCGTAGCATTGATGTCGAGTCCATATCGGTCAATGAAGTGAATCATACAGTCAACCGAATTAGAGTAGGCTGCCCAGTGTAGAACGCTGTTTCCATAATTGTCCTTGGAATCTATTGTGATGCCATATCCAAGTATATATTGTACAGTTTCTAGTGTGGTGGAGGTTGTTAAATTGGGTTGGGGCCTGTTTTTCCTTTTTCGCTTGCTTGGGTTGTTTTTTTTCGGGTTCTTTCTTCTTGGCTCCCTTCGGTTGCTGGGGGGTTTTTCTCCGGGGGGTGGGGGCCGGGGGGGGGGGGGGGGGGGGGGGGCGGGCGCCCGGCGGCCGGCGGGGGGAAAATAACAATGTGCCATCATGGTTATCCTTTTCATCGATATTCACCCCATATTCAACGAAGTAGTCAAAAACAGTTGTAGAGTTGTTCACTAGAGCAAAGTGAAAGGGTAATGCCCCCATCGAGTTCCTGACGTTCAGATCGTATCCATTATCCTTCATATATTTCACGATCGCGATAGAATCACCTAACGCAGCATAATGAAGAGCATGGTTACCGTCTCCATCTCTGATGTTGATGTCCTCGCCAGCATTCACAAGACGACGGAAATCGGCTTCTAATCCACAGTAGGCAGCAGAATGTACAGGCAACCAAGTTTCTTTTCTTTTTACCTTCAATAGGGCCCATCGTTCCATGAATGACTCCATGTTCAAAACTTTGTTGGTTGATGTGAACTGTCTTAGCAAACGGGTTTGTGGAACGGCTATCACATCTGAAACCAAAAAAATTATTATGAGCCGAAGTAAGAAATTGCAAGTTAGCAGCTATGTGAAGATGTTTTTTTTTACGAAACACACAGATATTCAGTGACTATCTCAGATATCGTCATATAAAAGACCTCAATGAAAAACCTTCTTCTCAATCAGGTCGCAACGCTGACAAACATAAATTTCCGGTGGTCGATGCACGTCTAAATTTTTTTGGCAAACATCATATCAAGTAAATGTGTTATATAAAAAGTGTTGTGGCTGATGAATCCCCGAGGATTGACAAATAAGCCCCCGAAAAGTATTGAGAAATTAATATATTCACGGAAATGTAGTCACTAAAGACATTCCCCCATCGGGCAAATTAATTAATTCAGTGTTGTGGAGTAATTATTTTGTAAGTATAGGTTACAATGAATTATTTTTGAGTGATCTAATAAAATTTATTTTTGTCTTTTTATCAAGTGATTTCATCCTGGTTATCACCAAGAGTATCTGAGCTCTCAAGGAAGGACGTAATCAGTTCTTCTCCCCCGATAATATGATCTGACATATAAAATACCCAGTGCACAAGCAGTTTCCAAAAAGAAAAACACAGTAATCCTGTAAATACGAAGATTCAGATTTTATCGAGGTCAATTGATGAAATGCTAGTTTAGCACCAAACTGCCATCATATGGCTTGCTTCAGTAGTTATCGAAAGAGTTTGATGTTGAATTTTTCACAGGAGAAATGTTCTGCGATTCTCAAAGTCTGTTTTCTAAAATCTGTCTCTAATATCAAAATTACAACTATAACGTATATGCGCCTTTTCGCTGAATATAACAATTGGATGTCGAAGGATAGGCAGTTCAAATGTGTAAAATATACGTTATTTTTTATGTTGAATGGTAATTTATATTTGTTTAAGTACCTTGTGAATTGTATGGAGTTCTCGACATCTTGCAATATTAAGACTATTATCTCATGTGTATTGATTTTTGTATTCATGAGGTCTTTGATGACCGTAGCATTTGTCTTTATGTTTGTTGTTCGACGATTGATTGAATTTGTATTAGTTTTGGTGTTGAAAGAAGCTCATTATGACTCACTTTTTAAACTTCGTTATTGATCGATCGATGAAATAGAAAGAGAATACTGTTTTCCAATACTCAATGCTAAATTAATTCAATAACATTGCAATTTTGTTGTCAGTCGATCGTATCTTTCACCGTCGTTGGAATCCAAATTCGCTGTGACCGATCTAAAGTTTGATCCTAATCCGTTCTTCAAGCTACGTTTTGTCCTCAAAGGGTGGGGAAAATTTCGGCAAGTTTGTCGGATACCCTTTTCTTCAGAAAATTGGAGTACTTTCGAATGATTTGTTGTTTCAACTGAGTAGTCTCCGCTGATTCCCGACAAGCATTCTGAGTGTTTTCGAATGAGATTTCGATAATGATTTATTTCAGATAGTAAGTAGTAATAAATCAATGAATAGGTGCATGATTCTACCTTGGCTGCCCCAAGTTCGAGAGGAATAAGTCTCGATTTATTCTCTGAGTTCCATTTAAACATTTATTCCTGGAATCGGAGCGTTCCAGTGAATATGAAAAAGGGGCCGTTCATAAAATACGTCACACTAAAATCAGCTTTTTTTGACCCCCTTCCCCCCATTGTCAAGCTGTGTCACACTTTTTGTGACCCCCCCTAGAAATATTTCGTCACAAAAACTAAGACCCCCCCTGCTGAGTATGATAAATTCTAAATGGTAGTACACAAATTCTGAAAATTAAAAATATTTATTTTGTTATTATAATAAAATTCAAATAAATTAATAAATATCTTTCATAACGAACATATAAATAATAAATAATATTTCTATTATTCAGAAGTCCAAGGATTCTCTAATTACATAATCAGAAGATTCAATGCTCAATAACACAATTTAACAGTAAAAAATCGCTTTATTTTGTTTCATTTTAATAGTGGAATACAGTGTACTATAAAAGATTAATTCGCATTCTCAATTGAAAATTCATTCGCAAAGATGGAGTCACTATAGATTTGATTAAAAAATCTGACGAGTTTAGGAATTCGTTAGAAGATGTTGCATAGGAATTCGTTAGAAGATGTTGCACATGTAGATTTCTACCAAAATCTACTGAAGATTTCTTTCATACCAAAATTTTTAAATTTTTGTCAGAAATCTACTAAAAAAGTAGCTTCTAGCGCTCATGTCAAAAAATAATAAACGGCGAACGTCACGTTGCCGTATACCCCCCGTCCCTCCTTGTCACATCTTGTCACACTCAGCCAGACCCCTGCCCCCCCCCCTTGTATGCGAACGTATTTTATGAACGGCCCCAAAAATGATAGTTTTTTTTATTCTTAAACAGAGGATGGATATTTTTTCATGGAACGTTTCAAATTATTCATGCGAATTTTTCTCGATGGGAAATTGACACTGTCTTCATGTCACGGTTTATAACGTTATTTGCGTTAGCTTTTGGGATTTATTGGCATCTTTTCTTCTGCTATTCATTTCGAATACGTCATTTGTTTTGATTTGAATAGAATTGTATTGTCGCTGTTTGAATTCTCTCTTTTAATAACATTCGCTTCATGCTTGATTGAATCAGTATTAATCTTCGCATATAGAATTTTAGACCTTAACGTTTATTGGTGTAGTCATTCGAAATTTGTATCGATATATTGAGAGGATCGTTTGGTGCAATATGTACACATATGATGTCAATTGGTTTGAGTTTTATCACGGAGGGTATGGTGTGATTATATACTTAAACTGCGTTTAATATTTTCACTTCCGTCAAAGTTTTCAAAAACCCTCTCGTATTGAATTCTAAAATTGTTCGTTCTGTTAACCAGCTGACGAACGTCAATCCTCAGAAGTCGAAACTTGTGTGAGCAATGGATTAACGAGGCCTCACTTTTCAACGTGTGAATCCCAGCACGGTGGTCCGTCCGGCATGGAATCGAATCTCGGTTTGGAGGAATTCTCAGTCTGATTAGGTCAGAAAACATTCTTTTTTGTATCGGTTGTTAATATATTTGCGAATTTGAGAATAATCATCAGTGTTAATTAGGTGATCTAGGAATCGATTGACAAGGAAATAAATATTGTCAATTATTTTCTGACAGGTGTTAGTCCATCAATCTACTGTTCAGGTGAGCTGGCCTGAATTGCTTTTTCTGAAACTTGATAACTTGCTCGCTTCACATTTTTACGTTTGAAAATGAACAGAAGATTCTTGATAATGTATGTATATGCCAAAAAGATATGAGTGAAGTACATGAAATGAAATTTGAGGTGTGACTTGATGAATGTTACTAAAATTGTACACTTTTGCAAACTAAGGTCAAAGTCTGAAAGATCTATTATAGTATAAACTGTCTCTGAAGCCATAAGAGGTGTGACCTATTGATTGAAAGTTTTTTCATCAATTGACATAAGTCCTAAGATAGAGATCAAATACCCTAACACCAGACTGATATTATTTGCATTCGACGCGCGTTTCGATAATGAGGGTAGGATCTTCAATAGATACTAAATCTGAAGACTAGGGTTAGATGTTAATATTGAAACGCGCTCAGCAACAAACTGAGATTGTGGCGGAAAAAAACGTTGTACGAAATGGCGAAACGTCGCCTCGGTCTGTTTACCCCCTCTAGTCACCATAAAGCATTTTTTCATTAAAAATTAAATTATAATAATAATTAAAATAACAGTGAGATTTTCACTGAACCGTTTACAAATCAGTGGTTTTTGATTTGTTTTCTCAATAATTTAATCATGAACTTCTATCAAGTATCGGTTAATTCCATCAGTATTTTGATATTGATTCGGAGTGAAAAGTTGAAATGAAACTTCACCATCCTCAAAAAATTACCCTTTCACATTTCTACATTGCACTGCATGGGTTCTTCGTTTCTCAAGAACGTAATAAAATAGTGGATATTTGGCAAGTGAATTTCTATCTCAAAAGAATAAATATACCTCTAATACAATACAAATCTCATATGAACTGTGTCATTTGGATGTCTTCTATTATGGAGTTTCAGATTATCCACTACTCAGTCCACTCATAATGCATAAACACCAAAACTCGTATGTTTCTTGAAGACTTCCAGAAGAGGGCAGCCGGTTGATGATGAAAAATGTTTGTTCAATGAAATGTAGAGTACAGATTGCCGAAATACGTTCGGAGAAAAAATATCGAGAGCATCGAATCTTATTTTGAGGGGGAGGAATCTCTTGAGCATATTTTCAACCTTCTCACTTCGCATTAGGATTCGAGATACCTCTTTTGAAGAGTTATCAATTTATCTTCGCGTTGCTCTCAAGTTTTTTGAATTTGGTGCGGTGGCCACTGAGAAGACATGTCGCAAAAATTTTTTTTGAAAAACGGATGTTACTTTTCGCAACTTCCAAAAATAATTGTGTATTCTGCACGATATTTATCACAAATTGCATAACTGATCAAAACTTCAACATAGTCGGTGAGCGTACTTGAGGACTATGAATCTAGGAACGATTTCATACCACTCTCAACCCACCCACACAGTAGGCTAGCAGATAAGTATGAAGATGGCCACTCATTCACAGATGGGTTTCGGGCTTATTGACCACACGCCAGTCCAAGTAAATCAGCAAAAGCGTTTGTGGTAGTAGCTGATAAGATTGATTTGATTTGCTATATCTCGAATCAGTTGTTTCGTTTAAAAAAGATAGATACGAAAAGTAATATCTTGTCCTTCCCAACTCTCGACACCTTTTTTGAGAATTTTCTATATCAGCTGGAACATTAGGATTTTTGAATTTCTATGAGTCAAAATGAATCGTTATGCTCTATGAAATAGCTTGAAAGTATCGGCTAGCTCAGTTGATTATACCTACGTCAAACGTGATATTGTATTACCGTGGACACAATTTCAATTGCACCGTTTTAATTCCATATCGAAATGAAGATTATACTTTTTTTGGCTGATTCAAGTGTTTGATGGCAGAATGAAATCGGAGTTGTTATAATCAGACTCACTGTGAACATCATCTGTAATCGTTAACTTATCATATTTATTTATGAGTCCCCCATGTTTTCAGATTTATTTATTCATGCCCGATTTACCATGCGATCATCCCATTTCCTGCTGCATTCCCATTAGCATATTGAAGTATTTTGTTTCGTCCAGAGAAGTAAGAAGGCACTTATCGAATCAGTATTTTTTGATAAAACTCACCGTTTTCGAGAAAAACACAAAAAACCTGAAATTTTGAAATTTGATCCCGAATAACTTCTTCAACACACATTACCACACATTACCAAAATTTGGCTCTGTCGGAATTTTTGTTATTTAATCACTGTTTTTATGTCTAACTTCACCGGACAACAGCAAGCGTTCGATTGGAGTCCTTTTATGCCCAGGAAGATAACCATGAGTATTATCGATTGAATAAAGGGAAAAAAATGAATAACGTGAAAACAATACATTTACTTCCCAAACAACAACACTAATGCAGGTTTCCGTGATTAGAAAATTGGAATATTCGAAAAATAATTGATAGTTCAAATTGAGTAGCATAAATTGTTGATAAAAATTAAGGAATTAGACATTTCTCTCATCTCGAAGAGGTTATGAATCAAAGTCTCGGACAATACATCGAATTTCCGGATTGTAGGAATCACGTTTATAACAAGAACATTAGGATTGGGAGGAAAACAATTTCCATTTTGATTCTTCTCTAATCAAATTCACGTTATTGAACGCGCAAACGTTTGATTATTGATGCATTAATTGTCGAATTATCATAATGACATGACATTTCTTAGCTACCTAATACAAAATATGTCAAAATAATCAAATTTTTATAGAAACTTGCATTTATTTCGGAAACCTGACTATTTGGGTATAGGAACATGACACATCATTTGAAAGGAACTTAGATTGTTTTTCTGGATATTCAATAATATACAAGATGTTCCATTTGAAAGAATGCACTTTTCACCACTTTTGTATGTATCGGTAAAATCACAAATTTTGAACGACTCTGTATAATGGAGAAAGAATTCCCTCAGATACAGCTAATACACAGGGCATAGTCAAACTACATACAAAATTTCAGTTGTCTTCGAATCCAAATACCGCAGCATTCGATTGAAGCTCTTTCGCACAAAAAATAAGGAAATCAATGCATTTTAATGCAATGCAAAACAAAACCTTTTTTTTCTCAATTTATTTATGAGTTTTGCATTATTTGTAGTGAAATTCCCATTCCAAATCGAATGATACCTCAAACAAATTTTTCTGTGATGGTGGGCGGAAAATAAATGAATGGAAACTTATTACTTCGACCAAGTTATTCATGAACATAATTAGCGATGGATTATTCCGCGAAAGATCGTCAAAATAGAGCGTCTAATTGATACCTTGAATCCATACATAAAGATGCTGAGCTTTATGAGATAGTTAGACTTCGTTAACATTGAAACAAACACTTTGTACTTGTTTCACTCTATGAATATCGAATACCTAGTCGGAGCGGATATGTGGACCGCAATTACGCAATTGACGAATATGTGATAAGAAATCACAATCTTCTGACCCCAAACGAATTTTCCACTGATATTTCATGTTTCCTTTCGATAAAAACTCCATTATCATATTCACAAATATGTTTGCGCTCAAATACCTACTGACTCTGAAATTCAACTGATTGATCTGAAAAACTGTAGACCACTTCAAGAACTGAACTGATATTTCCTCAAATATAACGGGGGAAGATGTTACTACGAATATAACGGAATGATACACCATTTCAAAATCCCCTCAGTACTCACCTGCTTATGCTCATTTCTCGCTCACGAATATATTGAAAAGGGTCTATCTCTTTCAAACGAGATACGTTTCGAAACCGCTCATGAAGTTCACTGTTCCACTAATCGTATTAACGCATTGAAATATACATATATGTTGTCTATTTGGAATTCCCAACAAAATGGTAGCGGTTGACGAGGTTGATCGCACAAGAAATCATGCTTACAAATGGCGCAGTGGCGGATCTATACAGAGGAACACCGCCAACAAACTGAAACTAGAGACTTCCAATGACGCCTTGTTCCTGGGTACTGTTACTGAGAGTAATTAATTTGTGGTGGAAGAATGTTTTCTTCCTAGATTCTGGCGTTGTTGACCTACTACACTCTGAATAAAATTAAGAATAGATATAGTAATCTCATTTCAAATCCACACCTAAGAAAAGCTGCGTTAATCGAAACCAGTTCCTTCTAAATAAAAAATTTACTATCAATCAGCAACTTTTTTTTCAACGTTCATTTGCCTATCACAAAAATACAAGAACTAAAATAAATATGGAATTGACCATATCACAGTAATTGGAC
The DNA here is from genome assembly GCA_032362365.1 of Zygogramma bicolorata. Lineage (NCBI taxonomy): Eukaryota > Metazoa > Arthropoda > Insecta > Coleoptera > Chrysomelidae > Zygogramma > Zygogramma bicolorata. The sequence continues at coordinate 130,824 of JAVJAQ010000100.1, forward strand.
TCAGGATTGGTGCTCGTGGAACAATACCAAAATTTTTTGTGAACTTCATCAACACATTTAGATTATCAAAATAATTATTGGAAAACATAACGATTTCAGTGATCAAAGACTCTGTGGCAATATTGAATAATCATTTATATGGCAATTGCTAATTTTTATTCAATTTTCTTGATATTTTTACATTTGTTTTAATATTCATTTTTAATTCATGTATTATTTGTTGAATGGAATCCTGTGTCCCAGTGGCAGACTGTTATTGACAGTCAGGACATCAACTGTATTTTGTATTTTGTTGTTGTAATATATATTTGAAAATACTCATCTCAGTTAACATTTCGGAAACCAAATCGTTCCTGTTTTCAAAACTTATTCGGGAGTAATTACACGAGTGCTTCAAAATTACCGATAATTTTCCATGAAAGCATGTTGTCTAAAAACTGCATGAGTTTATTTTCATATTTTGTCGAAAGAGCCCGACTCCGAAGGAGAAGGGCTCTTTTAGCAAAATATGAAAATAAGCGAATGCAGTTTTCTTACTGACAACATGCTTGAATGGAAAATTATCAGGTTTATTTTGATGCACGAGTGTAATTCGGTAGAATATTATCGGAGTTGAAACAACGACGTTTAAAATTCAGTATTTATGCCTGTCAAGATGACAAATGTACATTTTAACAATCGTTACTATAGATACACGGACCGAGCGGGTATTTTTCGATACCTACCGGGTATTTACCAGCCCGAAAATGTCCCGCCGGGAATTCATCGCTGTAATTGATCGAAAATGTCCCGCTTCATATGGGATTTTTTAACGATGGAAATATTCACAAATACAACCCCTCTATATGGTTTACAATCAAATTTCAGATCCTTGACGGATTTTTCGAAAATCTAGATAGATGTTAAGTATTAGTAAATGACTTCTGAAAGCGGACACGGGTTTGGTTTCGAAACATGAACAGAAATAAGTATTTTTATATGTCATAGTTCTTGTATTCCTATGATAGGCTCATTTACTTTACACGAGGAGTTACTGACTACATGTTTCATTCAGAAGGAAACTTTTTGGGGTAGATAGAAATCTCTCTGCAACACTTGCATATATTTTGATATCGTTTCCTGATTTTTCCAGATTTTGGTAGGTTGAAAACCCAAAAAAAGGCTTGTTTCTCTTCGGACAACAGTCTGAATATGTTTCTGAACGATAAGCATGTTATTTATTCATGATATGAATTGATTCGATAATATTCGACAACAATAAGTATTCCACAAAGTTGGGTGGAAATTTCGATTTATTGAAGTCTAGAAAGAAACACTACTTGAAGAAAAAACTACCTTCAAAACGCAGAATTAAAATGAAGAAGAAGATTTAAGTTCTCATATTGTCTGCTTATAAGGCAAATTGGTATATCTGCCCCGGAACGTAACTGTAATATTGAAAGGTAGAAAATTAAGTGACTATTGTGTTAGTTACGTAACTTATTTTCATGAACTGGGAGATTCAATCAACAAATTCAATCAAAATATTTATACTTCCCTTGGCGTCGTTTCGGAAGTTGGTCTGCCTCCTTTTCAAGTCTACATTTGAAAATTTTTCGGTACGTAATGTCAAAATGTGACATATTCATCAATAGCTATACCCAGTGCTGATTTTGAAACAACCTACGTCGGATTGAATCTCTTCAGTTCAATTTCCCATTTCAGAAGAGACATCCATTATTGATCCATACTAAATGAACAAGTAGCAATCTCTCCATTCTTGTTCAACAAAATAGAAGAATCCTCTTTGATTTTATTTTGTTTCATGCTGTTCTGTTATAAGTAAATTGATGTTATTCCAACTTTCGAAAGTTTAAAAGAGGTTCCCATAGAGCGAACTATAACTTTCAACAGATTTCTCAGATGAAATTGATTATTTGTCATATCCAAGGTTATCGGAGGAAACCAAACGTATAGGTGATAGATTCGATGTAAGAACAATATTCAAAACAGAGAGCACCATTAGATCTCTATAAATTCGGAACAAACCTTTAAATAGGGAACATAATTCAAAAAATTGTGTTTTTGTTAGTATCCTTTGTGTATGTGGCACTGTTCAAATTGGTGAAACATCAAGGCCATTGAGGATGAGAGAACAGCTGAACATGAAAAAAACTTGAGAAGACAACAAATAGATAGTCGAAATTAGCTGATCACATTATCAACAAAGGTACACTCATAATTGATTGATTCGAGGGAGCTCATATAAGTTTCACATCTTGTACGCGAGTTCCATCCTGATGTATGAAAGTTTCCGTTGAGGTTTTGTCCCACATATGGCTTGACATAAATAAGCAGTATTCCTGTAGTGTATAGAAATATGCTTAAAACAACGTTTTGTGACAGCAGCTGCCTTCTAAAATGAAAAAATAGGCTAAATGCTATCTTCACTAGTGTTGACAGAGCGGTGGTATTGAAATCTAATGTGACTTGCTTTCGTGGAGAAGAAATTCATATAAAAAGAAGTAAAAAAGTAGAAGGGTCCCAACGTCTACGTAAATTTGTAGTCAACTAATATCAACAACAATAGCACGTAGTTTTCTTGGAGATATCTATTTCAAACGCAGTCGCTTCAGCATCCAAACTTTGCTTCATAAAAATAAATCTATCTCCCTCGTTTTCAACCAACTGATATATTCTCCATCAACACTTTTTTCGCGATTGATGATCTGTTTTCCTATAGTTTCTGCTATCCCAAAAATACCACTTTCCATTGAAAAAGCATTCGACATAGTCAATGGGCATACTTGAAAACTGGCGTTAAATCAAATCATCTTTCGAACAATTCGTTCAGGTCAGTCTCAAATCTACTTACACACTGGGTTTTGGCTGGCGCCTGTCAGAAAACAACTACTCCCCTGGCTAATACCACGAAGGGTATTAAATTATATCCCACCGGTGCAATTGTAGGTTTCTTCACAGAAGAAAATTCTGCATTCGCTTTTGGCTATACAAATGAAAGAATTAATTTTCAATTATAGGGACGGACACACTCGCAGATCGGTTTTGGGCTATTTGGCCACTCGTCAGTACAAGGCAGCGCCATCATCAACATAGAGTCGATGAATTCCCATAATTAAAAATCAAAAACCGTCATAGTATCAAGCCCCGACCAAAGCTGTCGCTTGGTTCCTTTTTGCATAACTACGTCCAATATGGAATTTGGCAACTATTGACGGGAATAGAGAAAAATAATAAACCAAATAATGCGAAATAATACCCTTCATTGCTATCATTACATCTAGTGTCAACGCGGTGAGATTTTTGTGATAACTTGGGATGGATATTTCATTATTTTGATTGGCTCGAAACATTTTGTTGAAGAAGCTACGGAATTTTCAATCTGATAGTGTGTCCCTAGACCATTGGGACAGTTGAATATCTCTTTAACCAATAGGAATTTTCAAAATATTATAAGTTCACATTATATCGCTAACTTCAGGAATTACTGTTTTTTATACGTGGGGCGCAAGAAAGGCTCACAAAATCGAACATCAATTTTTCAAATGGAACACCCCATATATTTCAATATATCTGAACTCTCATTCTTTCAGGCTAATTATTGGTTTTTTATTTTTGAGAATCCGACAAGGCATTGCCAAGTTATACCAGTGGTTCATGAAATGCAGACATTTTTTCAGACAAACCCATTATTCATCCTACGAAGAATTTCTGGAATCATTCATGACTGTTGATAGTCGGTAAAATATTCTATCATATGGAATACTCATCTTTTTCGAAAGTTATACAGGGTGGTCAGAAATATTATATGATTTTCACGAAATTCAAACTTTCTTCACATAAATTTTTCAAATATTTCACCCTACAATATGAATGATTTTATATCCCATTGGTGATTTGATTGCTCATGGCCAATGTTTGTGAAAGAGACATATGAATTTCATCATCAGCAAATGCAAATAAAAAAAATGCAGTAAACTATTCATTCATTCAACTGTCCTAAACAAGGTTTCAACAAGAAAAAAACTGTGTTGACAGATAATTAGGTACGATAATATTATAAATATTAATATAAATGTTCGAATTGTCTTCCGTTCGCTGCAAGGCACATTTCGGAATTTTTCATTACATGATTTCCTGTGACGTTCTCCAACATTTGCGGTGTTATACTTTGATAAACATTTACAATTCGATATTGCTAATCCTCCAGATTCAGTGGTTGAGTAGTATACACCTCTGATTTTATTGGTCCGTTTGTTCCGAGCCATTGTTGAGGAAAAAGAACGTTCAATTGGTCTGTCACGATCCCAGCGTCATGAGGCGGCGCTCCATCCTGCTGGAAGAATATTTCTCTGAGGTATCCAAGGGGAACCTTATCAAGATGATTACTGAACTCATTTCGAAGAAAACAAAGGTATCTTTCACTATTCAGAGTATCTTGATAAAAATATGGTCCAATCAAATTAATCTTAAAAATTCCACACCAAACATTCACTCCCCAAACCTCCTGAAATTGGTTTCTCGAACCCAGTGCGGATTTTCTGCAGCCCAGTAATGTACATTATGACGTTTAACTTTCCCATTATTGTGGACGCGGCATTCATCAGACCACATAATTTTTGACAAAAAATCACCATCATCTCAATGATGAAATCTATCCGTCTGTCATAGTTAGTTAAAGAAGGTAGTTTCTTGTAGGGACTCTTATGTAGTTAATTACACTAGAATACCTAGTTTGATGATTTTTTTGCATTTTCTGATGATGAAATTCACATGTCTCTTTCACAACCATTGACCATAAGCAATCAAATCACCAATGGGCTATAAAATAATTCATATTGTAGGGTGCACTATTTGAAAAATTGATGTGAAGAAAGTTTGAATTTCGTGAAAATCTTATAATATTTCTGACCACCCTGTATAACTCTCGAAGAAGATGAGTATTCCATATTATAGAATATGCTACCGACTACCAACAGTCTTGAATGATTTCAGAAATTCTTCGAATGATGAATAATGGGTTTGTTTAAAAAAATGTCTGCATTTCATGAACCACTGGTATAACTTGGCAACGCCTTGTCGGATTTTCAAAAATAAAAAATCAATAATTTGCCTAAAGGGATGAGAGTTCAGATATATTGAGATATATGGGGCGTTCCATTTGAAAAAATGGAACCACAGAACACGGAATTTCATTCCGTGTTCTGTGGTTTTGATCCCCTGAAGGATAATTGTCACAACGTTTCGGCAAAGTCTCATTTGCCATCTTCTAGGTGATGATTGAGTTTCGTCCACCGAACTCGACTTACCTTATCCTTCAGGGGATCAAAACCACAGAACACGGAATGAAACCCGAAAAAACAACTCATCATACTTCGTCCGTAAGAATCTTCATGCTAACATATATATATATATATATATATATATATATATATATATATATATATATATATATATATATATATATACTATTTTTTCGAGGAATGTATAATTGGTGGAAAAATAGTTTCATATAAAGACCGAAGATACGTTGAATTTGTTCCACAGAAATTTTTAGGTACTTTGAAGTTGTATATGAGTTTATAGTGTCCCGGGGTTTTTGCGAAAAGCAGATAAATACTGAATAGTTCTAGTTAATGAGATAGCGTGTTCTTCCTATGGCTATTACGAAGAAAAGTATAGAGAGAAATATTGTTTTTATGGAGAGTTTTGTGACACATACAGGTTATATCAATATTTTGCACTGGCATCTGTTGAATATAATTGAATGCGTGTTGTGGTATTTGCCAGGGGACTTGTTGTTTCTCGCCAGAAGTACATCATCCCATTGTAGATTTTGCTAGGAATTGCTTGAACGTATGTGGTTAAATGTGTTAATCAGTAAAATGAATTCTGGGAACAGATTTTTATACATTCGATATGAGGAACAGTAGTGAAAATAGGACCTGTGACTTTTCAAACATTTGTTTGAGTTGTAAGGTATAAGCAGCCTTGAAGGTTGTTGAAGTTCTAGAGTGATTGGGAATTTCATCATTTTTCTGTTATTGGTGATGGCTGGGAGATATAATCAGTGGAATAACATATTTTTTGAAAATAAAAATAGAATTTTTCGTGTAAGTTCTTTTTAGAAAAGTTTCATTCGGTTCTGAATGGATATAATTACGGACTGAACGTCTTCCCACTGCTTATATACTTTACTCGTTGTTGATTTGGAGTTGATTCTAGTTCGAAAGAATATAAAGCCATCAGAGTTATTTACGAAATCGTGTGCGTTTGGAAAATCTGCGTAGTTATAAGAAAGTACAGCCACGATTAAAAATGAGTGGTGAGGAAGTATCTGGCACTAGGCGCAGAGCTCACCTAGGAAGCCGAACCGAATAGTGAGAAGCGAGGATCAATTTCAACTGAAGAGGGCAATGAGAGAGGGTAGTATGAAATGAGGCGTTATTGTTTCACAGGCTCCAGGAATTTGGGGGGAGTTCGGCCGTTTAGTTCAGCTAATGGAGTTGAAAATATGGTAAAACCTCGCAATTTTTTTGTCCAGCATCGATTTGTACAAAAATTTGGTATTAGGCTTATTACACCCTCTAGTTCATTTTCTTTGTTGTGCCGTTGTACGCTTTTTGTTTTTTAGGGGTGAAAACTACCCCTAATTGTCAAAAATTATAAAATAACATTAAAAACCTGAATATAGTTGAAAATAGTTAAATAATGATTGTTTCATGCTTCAGGGTACAATTTCATAATCTCTCAACCTACCCTTTTTATAAACTACCCTTGAAAACACTGAAATTTTTATAATATGTCTTCGAACTTTAGAATACATGGCGAGAAATCAACGAAATATACACTCACAACACGCGAGCAGATTTTTCTTCTCCTCTGTCTTCCAATATGAATGGGGAGAGTTCAAAGCGCTCGACTAAGGTGATGTTCGATCGTAAATGTAGGTGTTAAACGTTATCAGGCCGAATATTCACTTTATAAAAAATTTACATACATGGAAATGTTTGTCATCAATAAAGCTGCAATTTAGTACTCCATCGTTTTTTTCGTATCTTCAGTATCTTGAGAGATATTTATAAGGAAAGGGTTAAAAACACGAAATAGAAAAAATCGTTTTCTCTTTAAACCCCACAATTTTTCTAAAATTAGCCATTTAAAATTTGTTTACCTCCGTGGCTGTATTGATAGTACATATATAAGCAGAATCACAGAAGGGTTTCGATCAATTTTAGTTAGGGGGTACTTCGGAGGTTGTTTTCAGATTTTTTTCGTAGAAAAAAGCGGGTACCGATCTTATTTTAATCATAAGTCGGTCAATTTTCACTCTAGGAAGACATTTTTTCACTTGTTTGAAAGCTCAAATTGAATACTTTAAAAAATATTAAATGAGCTTTCTTCGAGAAATGCAAATTTTTCTCGTTATTTCGCTTTAAATTTTCCAATTAAAGGTAAGCGTCCATAGGTACGCATCGTACGTATCGTACGGATCGTATGAAACGGATTTTAGAATTATTAGTATAGTAAGTTATGCATATGCGTCCACTGACCGGCAGCGGACGGATCGCACGTATCGGTCCGTCGGTAATGCCGATGAAATTGATCGAAGGGGCAACTTTTCCGACTGGTGCGGATGACGTCATGTGGATTGCCGATAAATGGACGCATGTTGCAATAGGTAGTCACTGCTAGCCTCACAGATCATTTAAATTTTGTTACATTTCGACACTAAGTTCACACACGTGCTTCAATTATAATTGGTAGTACGCATATCATGGACATTGCAAGACTAATCACAATTGTACAAGAGTACGAAGAGTTGTACATTTTAAAACACCCTCATTATTCGAATCAACAAAGACGAGATAATATTTGGGAAGAAATTGGAAAAAGATTAAATCAAACTGGTAAGTTTATTCATATTTCAATATATGTAAGGTACAAAATTTAGGTACAAAATATTCAGTTAACTGTATCATAGAGTCACGTGAACCTCCTTCCAGCTCGAACTCTCCTTAATTGATATTCTACTGACCCTTCTGCTGAATTGAAATAATTTTTGTTCTATATGAAAAAAATCCTCACAAAATCCTCACATTTTATCGAATCCTCACAAAATCCCCGCACGATTCGAAATTCCGCACAATGTGCGGAATTCCGCACACATTGGCATCACTGTTCACAACGAAAATGCGAATGTTACTTACAAGCCGACCGTCGCATCGGCAATCCGATCGCTACGGATACAGTGGACGCACTACCACAAATCAATCCGTTTCATACGATCCGTACGATACGTACGATGCGTACCTATGGACGCTTACCTTTAAGGTACGCGTCCATAGGTATGCATCGTACGGATCGTATAAAACGGATCGGTTTGTGGTAGTGCGTCCACTGTATCCGTAGCGATCGGATTGCCGATGCGATGGTCGGTTTTTAAGTAACATTCGCATTTTCGTTGTGAGTGGACGATCGGAAACATTACAGTGTGTAATGTTTCCGATCACGGAAAGTGATGAAGAACTTGTCATTATTGCTTTGTTATTAGGTGAAGAAATTGAAGAAGAAAGGAGAGGAAATAAGAGAAGACATGGAATGCGGATACATGACATATTCAAAAAAAGATCACAATTTGGAGAATATCATATACTGTTCACTGATTTGCTCAACGACGACGTAAAATTCTTCCAGTATTTTCGTATGTCTCATGCGTCCACTTATCGGCAGTCCGCATGACGTCATCCGCACCAGTCGGAAAAGTTGCCCCTTCGATCAATTTCATCGGCATTACCGACGGACCGATACGTGCGATCCGTCCGCTGCCGGTCAGTGGACGCATATGTATAACTTACTATACTAATAATTCTAAAATCCGTTTCGTACGATCCGTACGATGCGTACCTATGGACGCGTACCTTTATACATTTGACGAAAAAAGCCAAGCATTAATTTGCTGATTCTCAGTTCGCATATGTCGTAGGAAAATTATAAAGAAAGCATTGTTTATGTTTTTTTGAAAGCTAAATTTGCCTCCCTACACTTCTTTTGATAGAATGCATAGTTTCAGAGTTATTCGCAAAAAATCACTTAAAAAAGTCGATTTTTTCGTCAAAAAACTGTTACTTTCAACTTCGAATAACTCATAAAATATTACTTTTACGAAAAAGAGGTATGGAAATTTTTTTTCTAAGAAATACTTCTTCCGTCGATTCCTACAGTTGAAATGTAATAAAAAATCTCCACCCTCGTGATGGGGTGGTAACCACCCCCAAGGCTCTAGCGTACAGCGTCATGATATAGAAAATGATCCATGAGCTATTCCCTACCTTCTGTGAAAATTTCAGATAAATCCATGGTGGACGAAAAAATTGCGAGCCAAAATGCTTCATTTCCTGAACTAGTTATGCAAAGATTCAGCCGAGATGATCTGATGTTTTTTATTGAGAGAACATGTGACAATCACTGGAAGGAAGCGATATATTTTTTGAGTAGTGTTGGGAACATGATAAAAGAGAGCTGCAGTAAGCAGTTCATCGAGAGATTTATTGAGATAGTTTTTAGGCTAGAGGGCAGCATAGGAAAAAGAAGCGGAAATCTTGCTCAGGGCAAGAGGTGTTCGAATTTACTATGATACATTTGGTGGAAGGGTCGGAGACTTGTCTCTCTTCCATAGATATTTCCACGGTCGGTGCTCTTCTGAATTGTTATCAATCGTTCCACCCTTGGCAATATCTACACGAATTACTCGACGAGTACCGGAATTCCTACCCCTTTGTTGTGAATTTGGAGACCTATCAGGGATCTTTTTTCAATAGAACAGTTGAGCTTTGGAACTCCTTGCCGAAAAAGATTTTTCCTGAGGATTGCAAACTTAAAAAATTTTCAAAGTGAATGTTAATTCGTATCTCCTGTCCCTTGATTCACGCGGTGTTCTTTGAACATTTCAGGGTTTCCCTTTCGTGTGAGTCTATACAAAAGCAGAGCTGCTGGCGATGTGCAGTTTTGTGGGATTATAGAGAGCTTTCCCTCTAGGTTAGGTGCTCAGGGAGAGGTATAATTTCAGAGCTGCTAAGGAGGCGCAGTTACAATTGTTGTCAGAAGAGAGTGTAAATTCAATGAGAAGACAAAATATGAGAACCACTTTCAAAACTCAAAGGAACAGTTCGTCTTGCTTTCCGAGACCAGAGGACAGGATTCTTATCAAAAACCAGGGAGTATATTGCATCACATGCGGAGATTGTGATCAGCAATATATAGGCCAGAAGAATAGGAGAACCTCAGCTAGAGTGCAGGAACACAAAAATAGTATAAGAACAAAAAAATCTTCCGTTCTCTTGCAACACGACTACCAGTCGGGTTACAAATAGATTTCGAGGCAGCTAAGCAAATAGTGCAGGTGAACCATTTCAGAATACGCCAAGTTAGGCCATCGAGATAGAAGAGCATGTAGAAGTCAACAGAGGGGACTGCTCTCAAAACATACCAATTGGAAAGTTTTTCTCAACAAAAAGCAAAACAGTTACCGATAACCGCTACAATCTACGGATCAGAAACAATATAAAAACTTAGTATAACTACTGCTCTTCGGGCTTGAAGGCCGTCGTACTTTGGAATGTCTTCCTGACGTTTCGCTAGCGCGAGTGGCCAGCTTCTTCAGAGGCTTATTCATCTCCGATGACTGGCGGAAACTGGCGGAAGTTTTTCAAATAACGGTTGCTAGCACTTAGAAGGAACGGTAACATTTTTGAATATGCCTATTTAGATGTTGGCGAAACTTCGAAAGTGAATACCGACAAACCAACGGATAAAGTCCCAGAATAACAACTTCGCATATATATATATATATATATATATATATATATATATATATATATATATATATTATTTCGGAAAACGGTTTCTATTTTCAAAACTTATCGCAAATAGATACTTCTCTTCTATAAGGGTCTCTGGAAGTGTCAAAGATGTGAGATTGACATAGCATTCTGATTGTGGTTGTGAGTGTAATGTTGAATTTTATTTCAGTGAGAATTTATCATTGATTTCATTTTGGTAGAAAAAAAGTTTCATGTGTATTTCATATAAGTGTCTTTAGGATATTTTCAACACGAATATTCTTTTATTATACTGAAATCAACAATTTCAGCCTAGTGAAAATGTGAAAAAGGTCATACATACCCCTCAGTGTCTTTTGACAATTTTCCTTTTTTCTTCACCACAACAACCTGTTACGTTCCACACTTATTTTTATCGGGTAATCTTTAATAGTACATTACGTAATGAGGCAAAAAGTGGCCTATTACGCACGAGCAAAAAATTGTGAGCGTTAGCCGAGTGCGGTAATTCGCAAGTATATGTAATTGGCCTTATCCTCGAGAGGGGTAGTGTATTTCTGGTTTCTGGTGATATAGCACAAATATCTTCGTTATCGCTCATTTTTAATGATCGATGAGACAGCAAGTAGGTAAAACAACTGCTTGTCGATTCATGCATATAACTGGGTTCAGTACTAATCAACAAATTGTCGAACAATAAATTTCCTGAAAATATGATTGTTAATTCAAATTTACGAAGAATTTGGAGCAAACATTCGCTGAATTTGTTTTCTTAACAACAGAATGTAGTGATGAGATCAAATTTATCAGGTTAAATGCTACATATCCCACCATTTTGTTAAATTTCCACCAGAAGCGGCAGCCATTAATTTAGAATACACGTATATTCTAAATGAGCCTAACAACAAACTGATATTCTTTGCACTCGACGCGCATCTCGCTAACATCTGTGGGAGATGAAATTTTTTCAGCGAAACGCGCGTCGAGGTGCAAAAGTATCAGTGACTTATTCCTCATCTCAACTCTCACACCAAACATTTCAAAACTTGAATGAAGTAGAAATCAGGCAGAGAATATTTCGACACAGTAATAGAGTCACACTAAATCGGATTCCAAATTTGCATCATCAACCGTTTCATTTCGAGAGTTGAGAGGGTTTCAAAAATATATTCCTGACCTGAACTGATTTTTTAAAATATATTTGAGACTAGATGAAGACTTCAATACTGAGTGTTCATAAATTCCCATAAAAAAAATTGAAGTAGAATCCTTGAGAAAATTGCTAATTGATGAAAAAGTTCTAATCTATTGTTTCATCATGATTTCAGATTCAGTGAATTCAATTAAATATGTTTCAGACTTTTCGAATTTACTTTGCAAAAGTGCATACCTTGAGTAACTTTCATCAAGTCTCACTTCTTTCCAATTCATATACATTTCTTGCATACCCTATATTTCAGGCATATACAATATACATACATTATCAGGCCTCTTCTGTTCATTTCCAATCAAGGTCTCAAGTTCTTGGACTAACAACTGTCAGAGAAGAACTACTCCCCATGCTAATACCACGAACGACGTTAAATTATATCCGACATATGCTAGTGGGAGTTCTCCGATGGAAAAATTCCCGCATTTGCTTTTGGTGATACAGATGCTGATGTAGAAATAATTTCAATCATTGGGCCGGGTACACTTGTTGATCGGTTTGGGATGCTTGGCCTCTTGTCAGTACAAGGTAGTTGTAAAAAGGCTGAAGCTAACAAAGACCAGAATACGCCGTAATCACGTCATCTGTCAATAGACGAGGTAATAACCAGAACGAAAATCCGAATAAACATCAAGTTTGCCCACCGACTGTGTGAGAAATATAACTTTTCCTTGATCTCCATACAACTGTACAAGTACAGTTATATTTGTATGTATATTTGGAAAGTCGTAAACATCATGTCGAGGAGATGAAACATCTCAAGATCATAATTTGAGAGTTGCTATTCAACTGTAGGGAAACACAGAAAAACCATCATTGCTCATGACACAATGATTTCTATAAAAAAAAATGGGAAATCACTTTGCCACTGAACAGGAACGGAAAGAGAAATTGATAACTTTCCAAAAGAGGTATAGCTTGCCTCCTATACTACATGAGAGAAATCGAGGGTTTTGATTTTTTCTGGATGCCAGCTATGAGATATCGGCATTGTTTCGTTTCTGTTTGGCCACGCTGTATATATTTCATGCAGATTTGGAATTTTCTTTGAATAATGAATCGTAAGTTGAAACATTGTTTGTTGATTCTATGCTTTGCTGTGAGTTCTGATCTGATTTTCGTGTTATTATTATCGCCAGGTATCATAATATGAGCAATAATAAGTGATGCCATCGAAGTCCAGATCATATGAGATTGTTTTCATTGATGGAAATAATTGAAACTTGAAGTTGACATCAGTTTTTCCTGAAAATCTGAGTTAAATTGAATCCCTCTGGATCTGACTTTGTCGTCTTTTCAGGATTTGATTTTTTCGTGGTACAAAACCTAAACTTGGAATTTCTCATGGAAACGAGATCTACATGCAACAACTGAAAATTTGACATGAAGATAAAATGTACAAATGGAGAGCTATGTATTATCGACGAATTGAGGGCAGATTTTCCATACTTGAAAAAATCGATATAAACCATCAAATAATGAAATTCTACATCGCCAGCAAAATTACCATACGTCTTCTGTGCGAGGAAAAGTTTCCTTTGGCGTCACATACATTTTATGGCGCAGAACAAAAAACTTATCATTTTCTATAACTAAGCTGGAATTTTCAGCAAGAAAAAAGTGCGTTATATAAATCTTCTCTCAATACTTGCACCGTAAACTACGAAAAAAAAAATTGGATTGGAAATTTGATCCCAAAAGAGCGTTTAATATTTTGGTTTCATTTGGGTTTGGGACAGCATATAGTCCTCTTCCATTATTCGAAAAAAAAACAGGTCATTACTCGTAGAAAATTATTTGCAAAATAAATACAAAATTGCTAAACAGCATTGCATGTCAGGTCTACATCAAAGTCAATTGTCTCCATTCAGTAGCTTCAATTTCAGTGTGAATGAAAGTACCGCCATCAACGTCTTTGGTGGTTGTTATCCATAAGCTTCCAACGGAAAGGGGAGAGTTTGAAGTTTTTGGCATAGTGAAAATAAACTGAATAACTCGAAAGTGTTCTCTCATTGTCATTACAACTGATTTAAAGGACCTGTCTTAGAGGCAGTTTCAGTAGTGAAACAATGTGAAATACATTAGAGAAAGAAATCTTGAACCTTGAAGAGATATTGTGATTTACTTCAGTACTCTACTCCTCGATAGAATGATGTACTAACTACAGCGAGAGAGGAATGAATTTAATACTTAAAGTAGTCTATCTTGCTTATTCCACAGGTTTCTCCCTCTCTCCCTTTCACACAACAATTTTTCATTTCAAATTTCTTTATTATAACACCCTCAGGATAATACACAAAATTTTTGTTGCTGCTTCCGGAATCTTTTGAAGTATTCGAGGGTTCTGGTTGAACCATGTTCGACAGCATAATCTTCAGGTGTCTTCCCATGGGAATCCCGTACATCGATGTTCACCTCGTTATTCAGAAGAAACTCTATAACTTTGATAGAGTCTTTCGAAGCAGCAATATGGATGAGACATTTGTCTTGTGAATCTCTACTGTAAATATTAACCCCAGAATAGGCTAAGTAGTTGACTACTTTAATCGCATCTTTTTCAGCTCCCAATTCAATAAGTCTACGTCCATTTTTATTGGGCATATTAGCATCCATCCCTTGCTTCTCAATCAAATAGACCATTGTTTTTATCCCATCATATTTGGCAGCAGTGTGTAGTGCTGTATCACCATCATTATTCAGAAGATTGAAATCTGCACCGCAACTGATCAGATATTTTGTGGCATCCAATGAATCTACGAAGGCAGCGTAGTGTAAAGCGGTATTTCCATTATCGTCTCGAATATTGACATCGCATCCTTTAGAAGTTAAATAGCACAACACACTAGTTGCACTATTTTGCGCAGCAATATGTAGCATCGAAGCCCCAACTTGATTTATTTCATACTTGAAAAATGTGCATTCTTCGATAGATTCCCCAGGTGAAACAAGGTATCCTTCCAAAATCCGCTGGAGAATTTCTCTATACGTTTCATCGTTCACGTAACGATCGGAAAAATAATCCAACACTCTGGATGCATTATACGCATCAGCATAATGCAATGGTGTTAAACCAAATTTGTTGGGAATAGTCAAGTCGAGCTTATGTAGCTCTACGAAGTAGATGATTGCATTAACTGAATCTCCTTTTGCGGCAAAATGTAAAACAGTATCGCCAGCATTATCTGTGAGTTTAATATCCTTATCACCAGCAACGATCCTGTACTTTTTGGCAAGAGCCGAGTACATTTTCATCTGTTTTTCTGAACATTTTATGGCACTGATGGATCCCGTCACGGTTGCTGTAGTTTTAGATGCTGGAACACCACACTCGATGAGGTACTCTATGACTCTGATAGTATCTTCTTCTGTAGTATGAGAAAACGATTGCGTCCCATCCAAATTTCTATATTCATCTTCTGATGAATTGTACCCAATTAAATATTTCAGTGCATCGATTGAGTCCCCTTCAGCGGCCTTGTGAAGAACAGTGGCTCCTGAGTTAGTGACCATCCTCATATCCACTCCGCTTTCTTTAAAATACTTGATAGCCTCCACAGAACCTTTTTCCGCGGCTAAGTGCATCGATGTCTCGCCATTTTCATTTGGAACGTAAACATCTTTTTTGTACTTCTCGATTAACAATTTCAGAGTATCAACTGATTTCGAAGAGGCAGCTTTGTGAATGACTGTATTTCCTTCACGGTCCACTGCATTTATATTCGAACCTTGACTGATTAGATATTTGACGCATTCAACGGAACCTTTCAATGCAGCATAGTGGATCGGTGTGATCCCATTCTTGTTTGGGATGTTAATGCCAGACTTGAATTTCTTTATCAAGAATTTGAGCTGGTCAATGGAACCGCATGAGGAGGCGTAGTGAATGGGGGTGTTGCCGAAATGATCAGCGATGTTCTTAGAACCACGCGAAACCAGGTATTCAACTATTCTGGGGAAATTTTTTATTGCCGCGCAGTGTAAAGGCAATCTCCCGAATTCATCTTCGATTTCCAATTTCATTTTACATTTCTCAACAAAGTATCTGATCGCATCAAATGAATTGGACGTTGCAGCCCAGTGGAATACAGTGAATCCAGATTCGCCTAGGGTATGAATATCAAAACCATTTTCCACTAAATATTCGATAACTTCGAGCGAGTTGAATATAGCAGCATAATGTATTGGTTTATTGCCCTTTTTGTTGGCTACATTCACGTCTAACATCTGTTTTTCGACAAGATACTTGAAAACATTAACTGCGTTTGTTTTCGCAGCATAATGGAGGGCAGTGTCGCCATCTGAATCAACAACGCTAATGTCATATGCGTGATGGCATAAAAACTCAACCATTCCAGAATTATCTTGCATAGAGGCTAAATGAATCGGTTTGCGACCTAAATTATTTGCAGTATCCATAAGAATACTGTGGCTCATCAAGTAATTGATTACATCATGTGAATTATATTTGATTGCTGTAAGGAGAATTGTGTCCCCAAAATCATCCACATCCGAAATATTCGCTCCACAGGCGACAAGATACTTCAATGTTTCTAGTGAGTTCGCTTCTGCTGCACGATGTATGGGTTTGCCACCATGGTTATTCGAAGCACTCATATCTAGTCCAAGTTCTTCAATGAGATATTTCAAGGTCCCCACTCCTTGAGCCATGGCAGCTTCGTGTACAAGAGTATCTCCAGTATTATCTTTTTCGTTTATATCTGCTCCAAGTTTCATAATGTACTTGACGGTTTCCAAGGAATTACTTTGAGCCGCCATATGTAAGGGTTTTTCACCAAATTTATTGGAAATTGCAATGTCCAGCCCGAGTTCTCCGGTGATAAATTTCAGAGCTTTGATTGCATTACCAATAGCGGCGTGGTGAACGAGAGAATTTCCATCATCACTTGGAGATTTGGGATCGGGGTCGAATGCCATTAGATATTCAATAGCGTCAACGGCATCTCCAGAAGCGGCGACATGTATCGGTTTTCTACCGATATTGTCAGTTACGTTAAGTTTCATTTTCAATCGATCGACAAGATATTTGAGAGCATTCATCGAGTTTTTGTTCGCAGCCCAGTGCAAAACTGTGAAGCCATCATTCCCCCTAGCATCGACATCGGAACCCTTTTCTATCAGGTATAGTAACACTCTCATGGAATCGTGATATGCAGCCGCATGAATTGGTCTATTTCTTTTATGATTGGTTACATCTATATCCATTCCAATGACATCGCATAAGTATCTCAGAACATTAATAGAATCGCCCTCAGCAGCACAGTGGAGGATGGTATTACCGTTTTTATCTGTGACGTCAATATCCAAACCACGGTTTAGTAATTGTTTGATTACTTCGAGAGAATCGTTTCTGGCAGCAGCATGGATTGGGTGTTCACCGATATCATTCATGATATTGGTGCTAACTCCGCATTGATCAATGAAGTAGTTCAGACAATTTGATAAATTACAGTATGCAGCCCAGTGCAAGGCAATGTTCCCATAGTTGTCTATTGAATCGATTGCAATTCCGTGATCTAGAATATATTTCATAATTTCCGGTGTAGTGTAAATGGTTGTATAGAATAATAATGTACCTCCGAAATTGTCTCTTTCAGTAATATCTACTCCATTTTCAATCAAGTAGTCAATGACGCAGGTCGAATTGCGCATGAAGGCAAAATGAAGAGGTGATGCCCCAATATTATTTGTGACTTTCAGGTCGCATCCCATCTGTTTCAAGTTTTTCACGATTTCAAGGTTACCACCTAATGCCGCATAGTGTAGTGCATGAGAACCATCACCAGCCACTGCATCAATGTTTTCACCAGACTTCACTAGTTGATGAAACTCGTTTTCAGATCCTGTGAAAGCTGAAGAATGTAAGGGAGATAATTCGTTGTCCCACATCTTATTCAAAAATGTAATTCTTTCCTCAAACGACTCCATGACTTTCACATTTTCCCCTCTCCACGTAATCATTGTGGGGGCACCTGGAACTGAATAGGAAAAAATTACACTCTTGGCGTGGAGGTAAATGTAAAAAAATTCAATTCATTGCTGACAAAATCTCGAAAACTATTTCCAGTTAGCAACAAGGAACTATACATTTGATATATACAATACACATTTTGAACATGGTCTGAAGTAATCTTTAGCATATGATGTGGAAGTCTCCTCCACTTATCTTTTGAACGGATATCAAGTTCGGATGGAATTTACGTAAAAACGCATGATCAAAATGCCTTGAGTGTATAGAGATAATTTCGTCTCTATATGTATTATAAAATGAAAGCTTTCGGTATCATGCGATGTGTTTGAGCAGTCTTCTTTTGTGAATTTTCAGAGCAAAAATCTAAATATGTTCGATTCGAGTATTTTTTTCTTACACATCTTTCTTCGTCAATTGTATGTGTAACATTCTTATGAAAAATAGCAATTTTTTTGAGAGTTCTCGATGAAAAGGTGGAATTCTAGACACGTATCATTTTTTTTCTGATTTCGAACATTTATAAAATTCTTGAAGCATTTCGACGACACGGTACAAACTTGAAATTCATCGCCATTTCATTGATTAGTCTTCAGTTATCACAAATTGATTTGCTATATCTCAAAATGTATCGTTTAAAAAAAATATGGACACAAAAATAATAGTTTCCCACTAAAAAATTCTCAACTTCAGTCACCTTCTTTGAGATTTCTCTGTACCAGCTGTAACATTCAAATTCTGAGGGTCAAAAACGATTTATCATGCTATCATAAGGTCAGGTAATTTATGACCTGATTAAAAAATCGGTGCTTAGACTGTGCCCTCACTCCAGCAATTGAAGGTATGTGGTGTGTGTTCTCAGCAACGATTATTTTAACGGAATGTTAATCATGCCGTAAAGTACCAGCCCTTGATAGCTTATAGGTATCGGCTAGTTTAGTTGAAAATGCTGAGCAAAATGGAATTGGGGTTTACTTATTAGGCATTCCAGATACTTGTCAAAAATGTCAAATTAATCTAAATGAACCAATACGGCGGTACCTGCCCCCCAGAAACTATCGTTTGTTTTCTTTTGTATAAGCGTGTGATTGGTTAAAACTGGTATTTGCCGTCCCCCAGACATAACCTGATCTGGAATGCCTAATTAGACTATCTGTGAACAGCATCTGTACTACTGGTGTAATTTTTATCTTATATGTGGTTATTCCATTTCCTGCAAAGTTCCTACGAGCATATTGAAGTAATTTGTTTCGTCGAGAGTAGCAACAAGGCACCTATCGAATCAAAATCAATGTAGTATACATTACTCAAAATAATCATATGGCTAAGGGCTAAGAGAATATGCGTATTTTTCTAGAAAAAAATCACTACTGAAGGGTTCAGATTGTCGCATCACGAATATTCTATCGTATGCATTCATCTGCGGCTTGGATTTATTGAACAGTGTGGTCTTCGAGTATTCCCTTCTCCCTTCTTGTGGTATTGAAAATATATCACAAATTTTATATATCTCTCTCTATCCAAATAAGCAAATAAATTGATAGTTACTGCAGTAGTTTTGTGAGTCATTTATTTTCCAACATGCTGCATAATGGTGGATTTTAAGGCTACCAAACCAATACAACTCTAGGTATTCAACTATTATTACAATGAATGAAGTGTCATATCGTTAAAAATAAAGCATTTCTTCAAGTGGCTAGTTATGAAAGGGATTTTCTCGTTTCAGCTTTAGCCCTCCCAGAATCCTCAATCTTTAGAAGTCAAAACTTGTGCAAGCTAAGGATTGACAAGGTCTAGCCTCTCAACGCGAAACGAGACGTGAAATTTCTATAGTTTCATTCTTGATATTTCGCAAAGTTTATGATTGTTGCACTCGTGTCCGAGATCCACGAAAGAAACTCTTTTACAACTGCTAAAATACTAAAATCTTTTTGGAAGTATGGAAGAAGAGTTACAAATGGAATATGATTCATTCGTTATTTTAGTAGTAATAATAAAAACGAATTTCAATAAACAAAAGAATTTCGATGAAATTATGGGCAGTGATAAAACGAAACCTGTTGAATCCAGTAAAATCAAATTGATGAAATAATATAAAAGCTTACTTTCCGAATTTCTTTCCTTCTTAACGCATTTTGCAATAATTTCGATATAACCCATTTCAAAAATATTCAGGTTTGAAACAAGAATCGCTATTATTTTCTTTGTCATTGAACAATAATGAACGACGGTCCACCTATCATAGAAGAAATCTATTTCAATCTACTAATCTGAACTACCAATGATATTTTCTGAGCATCAATTGATATTTTCTGAATAACTCACAACTGAAAAAAGTGTAGTTAGCAATGTCCTCTGTTGAGTGACTTCAATTGTCTATACGATTTTACTCTTATTAACCGAGTTCAATTACTACGTTTCGATCGCTTACATCCGCAATGGTCAATTCTCACCAACTCACAACCCAATAGCCAATTTGATGCCTGCAATTTTTCAGTTGTTTTTAGGTAGTTTTTGAGCGCAGAATCCGAAATAAATGGCAGATTTGGTAATCAGATATAGTGTTTGAGATACATAATATTGAAGCTTTTTTGATTAAACTAATCATATTCTTCAATTTATATACATTTTATTATATTACTATTTTATAATTTACTCTATTATTCACTTCTATTACGGTACTACCACTACAAAAAATAAGAATATAAGTAAGGTAATCATCTCTATTACATATAGACAAGAAGCAGGAATATACATAAATGAAATTCATCAATTAACACTTAATAATTTTCTTTCATATGACTTCCTAGCATGCCGGTCACCAGAATAATAATCTTGCTGTTTTCTGGAAACCAATCTAAGTGGATATGGAGGTAGTGAATCATCATGCTCATGTTACAACCAAGAGTGTTAAACATATTCAATAATTTTACGTAATTTCTGCTTTATGATTTCCTAGAGAATGTTGTACTACTTTAACAAATGAACAACAAGTATTGGATTCAATCTTGTTGATTGATGTAAATTGTGGTTCTTTAATAAGCTGCCTTATCTCTGGTACATCAAATATTCCGACTTTCAGTTTTTGTGTGCTGATTCCGGGAAACTTACGGGACAAGTAATGGAACAGAGTCCATCTTGATCTACAGCCTTTACAAATTACTTCATAAGCCCCAACTTGATATGGTTTTTTCTCTCGCAACCGAAGGTTCGTTAATTACGTTTTATTGTTCCTGATTCATTACATTTCTCAAAAACCAATTTCTGTTAACCCAGTGCTGTTTTTGTGCTCTGCTATCCCAAAGACATAAAAAACAAGGATATTTCATATATTCTCTTTGCTGCCCAAGGAGAAAGTTTACTATTTTTAAATCGACACATATCACCCACTGATTTTCTTCATACCTGATTTTTTTCAGGACAAGTTATATTGTTTAATATTCTCCTTTCATACTAGTAGAATAAACAACTTATACTTGTGGATGACATGCCTTCAATTTGATATTCAGGAAACATACACAAAATAATAAAGCAAATTCACCTACAAAGGCTAAAAACAAAGATTAAACTCAAACCTTCAAACGTAGAAATATACAGAAGGTATAGAAAAGTCGGTTTTTACAATCATGGGCGATAACAAGTACCTAAAATGGGGTAAATACATGCCAATTTTAGATGAGAAATTTTGGTTTTGACCCGCAAATATATCATTATTTCATTATTTTTACGTGTTATCAGAACAAACATTGATTGGCCTGTATCTGAAGAACTAGAGCTTCTACGAGAAAATGCCAAACATTTTTGAAATCAGCTCATCAAAAAATTCAGAATCAGTTTGTAATTCACCGGCACCAAAAAAATAATATTATTTTGTGGGTTGTGATCGCAGATGCAAAAGAAGAGTCGTGAATAAACTCGTTCAATTAGATTAAGATATTTTGAACCCTTCATTTTTGTAAATGAATCAGGACTCTATGAATTATTGAAGACATGGGAAGATGGGATAATATAAAAAAAGTTTTTGGGCTATAATTTGCACACCGAATTTTATTTATTAGTCAAATGAATTGAATATTTTTAATCTTTTCAGCAAGGTGGATGAGGAATTGAACATTATTGACGTTAAAATTCTAGGAGAATTCGAAAAATATTCATTAATTTTCCGTAAATTTTTGGCGAATAGGTATAAAAACTCTAATGATTCAAGATAACTATCGAAAAATACTTAATTTCTGAAAATATCTTGTGCATGCAACGATGAACTCGAAAAGATTCTAGATATTACTTCATATGAGAACGGTGAAATATGGGACTAACTTTAGTAAGGTTGGAAGTCTCTATATGTGACTAAGTTCCCAAATTGATAAATGTATTGCACAATGCTCTTGAGAGAATATATCACAATCAATGTCAGTAGGTACTTTGTAAAAACGGTGTAACTGATTTCAATTAAATCAAACTTCCCTCCAAGATATTAAAATTTTTCTCGTGAATATTGGTGGTGGTTACTCGTTTTCAACATTTTCAAGCAGAAAAAAACATTACTTTTCCAAAAAATTCATTTATTTTCAAACTATAACCAATTTGTTGTGATGTCATAGTGCGATGACAGTCGAAAGTGATGTGTTTGCAGTGTTGCCGCTCTCATTGTTATTGTTGAGAACTGAATGCATTAATGTTGACTTTTGGAGAAAGTTGGATATTTTGAGAAACTAATGTTTTTTTCTGCTCGAAAATGTTAAAAATGAGTGAATAAGAGAGTATGTGGTGTTTGATTGAAAGAAGGACGAATTTTGTGTGTTCAAACACCAGAAATTTGATGTGGAAAATTGTGAAGTTTTACACCAAAATGTCCGTATCTCCGAAAATATAAGAGACCGCCGATAATTTCATTTAGATTTTCTGTAGAAGAGACCAAATTACGTAAGTTCCACAAAAAAAATCAAAAAAAAAGTGCTCATAGCGACCAAAGTATTACTATAATGTATCCCATTTCAAAATCGTTCTCATCAATTTCGATTTTTTTCTGATTTTTGTAAGATTGAAAAGAACCATTTGTATAATAAAAAAAATCATTTGAAGTTGTATCATCCGTTTAAAGTTAGTCCATGAATTTGTGAAAGACCGACGGTTCCGATTATGAATATTATAAGTATTAATCCCTTTTTTGTCAAGATATCTTACACCTATGTGTATGACATCTATAGTATTATACATCGATGAATGATCAAAATGCATAAAGTGCTCAAAAACATATCGATTGAATGATTGAGACTGAAAGTTTTTAAAAACATGCTTTGAATAATAATTTTTAGGATAGTTATGACTATTATTGGGTTCTGTTTTTTGTACGTTTCTAGTTGTAGTTGAAGTATATTTATGTAGTTGTATCTCATTTCAGGTGTTGGTATCGAGAAACATGAAATGCCTAGAATTCTGCTTGGATGAATTTCATTTTAACCCAACTGGTTTGTATATCAATCATAACAAACCGAAGGTATATTATGAGTCTGTATTTGTATTATTTCTGGATGATTGAATTTCCACTAATAAAAAAAAAGGATTTACAAAATGGTGTTGCTTCGTTATCTTGCTTACGATATCACAAATCTTGTTACAAAATCTTCATTGAATGTGAATATGCCACAAGATATATATACACTTGAAATCCACGATGCAATTTGTCGCTGCAACTCAAGATAATTATATACATTCCTAAAAGTTTTTCGAGTTGCATAAATCATTTTTGGTGCGAAAAATTTCAGCGATTCAGTTATTCCTGTGGTGAATTTGTTGACAGTATGAAAATACGTGGTGGCACCATTGTGAAGAATGGTAATTTTGAATAGTTCAATAATTTTTCGGAGTTGAAGGAATCAAGAAAAGTAATGTTAGGGATGCAACTATCTTTGATTCAGAGTGAATAAATGAACACGACTGGAACCACAAACTATATTTTCGGAACAAATCACACACACATCTTTCTCCTAATCCGAATTGATTATAAACTAAACTACACCCGCATGAATAATGAATAATGCTCTTTCTTCCCGTTACTCTACAGGCCGACGCTGAGTCAGGTCTTGCTCAGCGTTTGTGGATTGGGTTGGCATGTATACGTGCAGGACAACACTCGGCCATCCTGAGTGTCGAACGTCCTCGGTCGCACCTGGACTGAAAAATGAAAAGGAAAGAAAATCAATTTCCTGAAGAGACGTCTTGAAAGAATAATAATAATAATTGGCTGGCTGCTTTTTAGTGGCCGTATCTACCTAGAAGTCTTCAAAGTCTGATATCTAGTTTGTTGCCAGCAACTGGGCAGTCTTAAGAAAATCTGAATATCGTAATTAGTAAGTTGCCTGCAGATGGGCAGTCTTGATAGTTGCCTGCAGATAGGCAGTCTTGATAAGGTCTGATATTCTGAAGTTGCCAGCATTCGGGCAGTCTCATGACTGTAATGTCTACTTACATTTATAATGTCTCTGGTCTAGTGTCTGATTTTGAAGGGTTTCATGTGTTCCAAACACACTACGCCTTCATATGGAACTCTCGATCTTGTCGCATGGATGTCTTCCTTCACTCTGTAACGGTCATGTGGTAAGACCTCGATAACCTTAAAAGGCCCTTTGAATGGCGCCACCAGTTTTCTGCTCTCACCGTTGCTAGGGATACTTGCAATTTTTGTGAGTACTAGGTCTCCAACTCGAAAACCTTGGGATACCTTTCTCTTCTTGTTGAAGCGCGTATCTTGTTTTTGCCTGTTCCTCTCCATGTTTCTGCTGGCGGTTTGCCGCAATGCTGTGACATCTATTTCATCGTCATTGCTCTCTGTGGTTTCTAGGTACCGATCTCCATCCATTCTCAGTGTCGTACCAAATAGCAGTGTTGCAGGGGCGGCTCCAGTAGTTTTATGTTTGGTGCTATTTATGCCTTGTTGAACGGCAGTTAGGTTACTATCCCAATTGTCTGAGTCAGTGTCTGCTCCCATTGTGGCCAAACCGTCGATGACTGTTCTGTTGACTCTTTCAACCTGGCCGTTACCTCTTGGCATACCGACTGCGGTATTGAAGAGCTTGATTCCTTTGTTTTGACAATATTGGATAAAATCTGAGCATGTAAAAGATGATCCAGCATCGCAAATTATCCTTCTCGGGTTACCGAATGTTTTGAATACTTCATCTAGTTCTTGAATGACGTAATTTGTTTTTGTGCTTGGAACGGCTCTTATAAAAACAAATTTAGTGAAGGCGTCTATTATTACCAATATGTGCTTGTTACCCTTATTTGTTTTCACAAACGGTCCTACGTGATCTATATGGAGTGTGTGAAATGGTTGGGCATGTTTTGGGATGGAATGAAGTAGTCCTGGTTTCTTTCCACTGATGGTTTTGTGGTAAAGGCAATTAAGGCATGAAGATATGTACTTCTTGATAAATCGCTTCATTTTGGGAAACCAGTATCGTTCTTGTATTCTACCGAGTGTTTTTTCGAATGCAAAATGACCAGCGTCGTCATGGTTCAATTTCACAATTTGCCATCTACATTTCTTCGGTACTAGCCACCTTCGTCCTCGCTCGGTTATTCTGTAAATACGGTTTGCGCGAAGATCATATTCCTTGAAAATTGAACGGTTTTCGTCATAATTTCCGGAAAGCAGAATTTCTTTTATATTTCGAATTTGGTCGTCTTGATCTTGGGCTTCCTTCAACCAATCCTCCTCTGATATCGCCAACACATTGTGATTGATAATTTCTGGATTTCGGCTTAATGCGTCAACGTGTTGCATCTGAGTACCAGCCTTATGTTGAATCTGGAAGTTATATTCTTGCAGACTGAGCATCCATCTAGCTATTCTTGGGATTATTTTGTGTTTTGTCATCGCATTTTTAACTGCACTACAGTCTGTTATAATAGTGAATTCTAAGCCAAGAAGGTAATGCCTGAATTTTTCTAATGATTTGACTATTGCAAGGAGCTCGAGCTCGAAAGAATGATACTTCTGTTCATTTGGAGTGGTTTGCTTGCTGAAATAAGCTATTGGTTTCTCACCGTCTTTCGTAAGCTGCATCAGTATGCCTCCCAATCCATCCTGGCAAGCGTCAGTATAAAGCAGAGTCTTGAGACTTGGGTCAAAAATTGACAATACTGGCTTTGAGCAGATAATGTTTTTCAAATCGTCTACGATGTTTGAGTGAGATTGGTCCCATATCCATTTTTTGTCTTTTTTCAATAATACTGTTAACGGGCGTGTCTTGGAAGCGTAGTTGGGTATGAATTTGCGGAAGTACCCTACAAGCCCTAGAAACTGTCTCAATTGATGAACGGTTCTAGGGGTTGGAAACAGGCTCACAGCTTTTATTTTATCCTTGTTCACAGAAACGTTGCCTTTTGATATTACATTACCCAGGTATGTGATTTCTTGATGTAAAAACTTTGACTTTGACAGTCTTATGGTTAGCCCGAAAGTTCGTACGGTTTCAAGAACTCTCTCTAGTAATTCTAGCCCATCCTGTACAGTGTTTGAAGGGATGATTATGTCGTCTAAGTAAGGTACTACCCCAAATTTTCGCAAGGGCTCAAAAATTTCCGTCATCATCTTTTGGAAAACGGCTGGGGCATTGCATAATCCAAAAGGTACCCTCTTGTATTCATAGAGCCCCTCAGGTGTAATGAAAGCTGTTTTATGAATTGATTCGGTACTTACAGGTATCCGATGGTACCCGGCTGCTAAATCAAGTGTTGAGAAGTACTTGTAATTGCCTACCGAATCGATTAGGTCTTCAATCAACGGTAATGGGAACCGTTGTTTCTCGGAAATTTTGTTGAGGGCTCTATAGTCAACCACAAGCCGTGCAGTGCCTCCTTTTTTGTTAACTAACAAGGCGGGGCTAGCATACTCTGACTTACTCTTTTGTATTATATCAGCCTCAAGCAATTCTTGGATTTGTTGTCTCATTATAATTTTATCACTCTCTGATAACCGATAGGGTCGTGAACAAACTGGTGTATGGACTTTGGTTTCGATAGTTAAAGAAACGGAATGTGCTTTTCCTAGTCTGTTCATAGATACATACATGCAAGAATCAAACTGTTCAATTAATCTGATCAACGCGTTTTTATCAGAATCAGATATGTCTCCATGGCATATGTCGAATTTGCGTGTAGGAGGACTCCCATTCTTTCTGAGATTTGTAAAAGTAAAGTTATCTCCTACCCTTTGGTAAGTAATTTGTTTGTCTTCAGTGAAGTTACGCCCTATTATCAATTGTGTGTCTTTAAGTGGCTCCTTGATGACGTACATTTGTATATTCAGAGAACAATTGTCTATTGAAACCTCAGTGATTACGCATTCATAAACGTCCACGCTTTGCCCAGCGAAACCTGATAACCTAACGTTACCGTCCAATCTCACTATATTTAAATTCAACTCTAGGGCAAGGCTACGCTGTATTATTGAACAATCACTTCCTAGGTCTATGAATGCCACAGCCTCCCTGTCATTAACTAGAATTGTTTTATAAAATTTTTCTGAAGATTTTTCTCTGATCATTTTAACATGTTCAATCTTTCCGTCATTTCCGTGTTTATCGCTGTGCTTTTTTCGGCAAGCCGATTCGATGTGACCCAGAGTTTTGCAGTAGTTGCATACTTTGCGTCTGTGGGGACACTGTTCCCTTATGTGGCCCGGGTTACCACAGGAGTTGCAGTTATTGATAGGTTTTGCTTGAAATTTGCTTTTGCTAAGATTGTCTTTGGAGTTTTTGTGAAATTCCATACGACTGTTAGGTCTACTCGGCCCCGGTTGTCCTTGCGACACCCCGGCATGAGTTTTATTATGTAAATAAGATGCCAAATCATTAATGTTTTTCACCTGAGCAGCATCTACTGCGGTTTTGATATATTGGTCTCCAATTGCCCCTAATATTAGGGAAATTTTGTCACACTCGGAGAGGTTCAGTCTCAATTTATCTATCTTGGCTAAATGCAGAAACAAAAATTCGTAAAGAGACTGATTTCTAGTAGGTTTATGATTCATTAAATCTTGGAAAAGAAAATAAAGGTCACGTCTACTCTGAAATGTTTCTATTAATTTTTCTCTCCAATCTTTCCACGTATAGTGAGACCAGTTGACATCAGTCGTCACTAAACTATGATACCATATTTGCGAGGTCCCTGTCAGTTTACTCGTTGTTTGAAAAATCATATTGTCTTCTGTCCAGCTGTAAATACGTGCATTATGTTCGATAACATCTATCCAATGCGAAATATCGTCTTTGAGAGGATTGAATTCCGGTATTACCACGGATATATTCAACTGTTGCGGGGCCACAGGGCACGATCTTAATGAAACTGTGTCACTTACCCCTGCTACATCGATACTAGTATTTCTTTGTGGTCTTGCCTTACAGCGTCTCTTTTTCGTCTTATGGTGTCTGCTTTTACGCGTGTCGCTTGATGAATCCGATTCCGATGATGAGGATGTGGACGAGGAATTCTGTCTCTTTCGTCTTGGCATGATCTCCGAATATTCACAACACAAAGAAACAAGAAAAAAAATCACCACTTCTGATGTTAGGGATGCAACTATCTTTGATTCAGAGTGAATAAATGAACACGACTGGAACCACAAACTATATTTTCGGAACAAATCACACACACATCTTTCTCTTTATCCGAATTAATATAAACTAAACTACACTCGCATGAATAATGAATAATGCTCTTTCTTCCCGTTACTCTACAGGCCGACGCTGAGTCAGGTCTTGCTCAGCGTTTGTGGATTGGGTTGGCATGTATACGTGCAGGACAACAGTAATAAGATGAATTCAAGGAGAATATCAAAATAAAAAATCATTGAAATCATATATTAGTTGATTAAAACTGACAGGATGATGCAGCAACAAGTCGCATTGTGCAATTATGGTGTTACATGAAATAGAGCGTTTTCTGAAATTGTGAGGTAACCAAACGACAAATTCAATCCCATCCATTTTCTGTTCGTCCTAATTCCCATCTCATTTTATACTACATCACAGAACATTTTATAACTTTAGAATCCGTTTTATCATAAAGGCTTATCAAAACAAGTCACTGGGATCGGTCAAGTCTATACTTACCCTTTTTTTGATAATATCCTAGCTCCATAATACTTCATACTGTTTTTTTCATTTCGGTCACCAAAGTCAATGGTCGCTGAATGATCTGAAAGTATTTTCACTTGCTTGATATAGAATGAAATTCCCTTTGCCGTTTTATTTATTGTTTAGGGTTGTCCGACTAATTGTGAACTGATTCCCCCCATGGCGAATCACAAAAGCTGACACGGCTAATTAATACGTCATACATTTAATATTTCGCACTCTGCGTGACCGCCATACCTATTACCGACGTTGATAAACTTGAGCAGTATTGCCAAGCTTTCTACCCACAAATGAATAACAGCAAGCATTGATAGAGTTGTGATGAATTTTCATTCTTACAATATTACTTCTCAGTGACCAATAACTAACTTCAATTATAATATCAACTCGAGAGGATGTCACGAATTTGTTTACCTCAATCGTCTGTAGAAACGAAAACAAACCTCTTGCTTTTGCATTACTGAATGAACCCACGTGCGTCGATAGCATACTGTTCATATAACTACACAGTAGCGGCGCCAATGTCAGGCAATGGAGGTGACTAAATCAATTATGACAAATATATTCAACAGCCCAATCTTCACAACGTAAAAGTAAAAAATTAAATCGATACGTTGTTTGACGTTCTATGCATTTCTTGAATTGAGTTAGTTATCTTGTGATAAAATAATTCATACTGTGGTCGAATCGAATCCCGATAATACCCTATGAATTTTACTTCAGTATGTCGTTTTATGATTGATAATGGCATTTGTTTCACACAATGATCGTCAATTTCAAATACTTTTGTTTTACAACAGTGAATGATTGTTGTGATTGCTTTGGGAAAAAAACAAAAGGAGAAAATATTTGAAGATACCAGTATAATAGATGAGCATCAAATAGTATCACTGCAGAAATTATAAAATCGAAGGTTCAATAGATTACGTTTTCAAGTCTATGGTTTCATCTACAATATATCGAATTCGAAGATGTCACAAATGAGTTTCTTCGATTATTCGATTTCTTCACCTTTGGCACCAAATTCATCATTACAATACAAGGACTACGAATAAATAATAATAATAATAATAAAAATTTATTAACCATTTTTGGTACAACCAGGTACATATGGTAGGTCAGAAAATATAAAGGAATGAAAAATTAGACAAAAAGGGGACAAAAGCACCATTAACAATATTTGAATAAATATTTCAACGTCAAATTTTACATATAGAATTATACAAAGTACACAACATTAAATAAATAATCAAAAAGTATCATTTATATACTCCTGCACAGTATAGTAGCACCTGTCAATTAATAATGATTTGACCCTATTAAAGAAGATGTTATCACTTCGAGAATTTATTATATGAGTCGGCAATTTGTTGTAGAGAGACACAACATTGTAGACTGGGGAGTTTTTGAACTTGGCGGTTTTATGACTTGGCAACCGCAACTGTCCTCCGAATCTTGTACTATATGTATGTGTTGATGCAATCTTTTCGAAGTACTCGAGGTTGTTTCTAGCGAATTTTACACATTTGAGAATATAAGTACATGGAACTGTTAGAAGTTTTTCACTAATGAAAACCGGTTTGCAACTCTCGCGAAAATCCATGTCGAATATAAGTCTCAAAATACGCTTTTGGCCCACAAAAACTCTATTCAGATCTGAACCGTTTCCCCACGCCATTATGTTGAGGGAAATGTGAGAAAATGCCATGGCAAAATAAATGCTTAGTAAACTTTCTTTTGTTACGCAGGATTTCATTTGTTTGATTGCAAAGAATGCTGAATTCAGTTTATTGCAAACACTATTGATGTGCTGATCAAAATTCAGACGTTCATCCAGCAGAGTTCCCAAGAACTTTACTTCTTGTGTCATAACTATTTCTTCACTGAAGAGTATTTCGTTTGGTATATTACTTTTTCTATTGAAGAATTTCATAGATACCGACTTCTTAGGGTTCAGAATGAGTCTGTTACGATCACACCAAGATGCAAATGTATCAATGATTTTCGTTACTTTACCAAGTAAGTTGTCAATGTTAGAACCTGAGACTGTGATCGTAGTATCATCAGCAAACATAGTTAAGTGGCAGTCAATTATGTGTTCAGGCAAGTCATTCACAAATAGCACAAATAATAATGGACCCAAAACCGAGCCTTGTGGAACACCCATTCTAATATTTTGTTCACTCGACATAGCAGAATTATATTTGACACTCATAGAACGATTTTCCATGTATGATCTCAACCAAGTCGAAATATTTCCCGGTAAACCAAGTGCAGCTGTCTTATTGGTTAAGAAATCAGAAGATATTGTGTCGAATGCCTTCGATAGATCAAAAAACAGACTGATGACAAGGTTATTAGCGTCAATCTCTGCATAAATGAAATTGAGAAAGTGGTAATTTGCTGTTTCGATAGAATGCCCTTTTCTGAATCCATGTTGATTATTACATAATAATTTGTTTGCTTCCAAATAGTCCACTAACCTGATTGCTACTATTTTCTCGAATAACTTGGACAGGGAGCAAATCAGAGAAATTTGTCTATAATTATCAATCTCATTTTTATCACCTTTTTTATATAAAGGTAAAACCAAAGCCTTTTTGAATTCGATGGGAAAGTATCCTTGCATGTAGGACTGATTCATCAGATAGGTGAGCGGATCAATTATGAGGTCCATTACTTTTTTGATGATGATAATAGACAGTTCGTCTATACCACTTGATTTTTTATTTTTCATTTTATTCAGAGCAGTATATATTTCAGCTTCGGTAATAGGTTCATTAGGAAACGGCTGATTGATTATTATTTTATTACTAATAGTACAGGGTAATGATAGATTTTGCCCAAAGTGACTATCAAGACTTTTTTCTGAAGCCTTAGAAAAATGGTCAGCAAATACTTCTGCTACCTCCTGTGCATCATCCACAATTTTCGAATTATGTTTCAAAAAGATTTTTGCATCTGTATTATGTTTTCCCAATTCAGAGTTAATTATTTTCCATGTCTCTTTGGTTTTATTATGCGCATTTTCAATTTTTTTAGAAAAGTAGCTCCTTTTCGCTTTCCTAATGACTGACTTGTGCTCTTTCAATCGATTTTTGTAAATGTCATATGAATGAGAACCGACTACCCGAGAGGTTGTGCATAGTTGAAACAATTCTCTCAAATATTTGCCCTCTTTAATGATGTCATCAGAAATCCAGGCATTATTATGTTTTTTAATTACGACAGATTTTTTTGGACATGACACATCGAAACACCATAGAAGAGAATTTAGAAAGAAGGAGAAACCTTGGTTTATGCACATATCGTACAGAGTTGTTTTATGTATTTCGAAAAAACAAACAAAAATCCTATGCTTTTCAAAGGGGCGAGTAACTTCCTTTCTGGTTGACCAGGAAATATTAAGATTTCAGCCACTTCTTCCAGTTTTAAACACCGGTTGGGAAAACATTTTATGTTGCTGAATATTTTTTTTCACAATATGTTGGAACTTTGGTGTTTGAACGCTATATTCATATAATCAGTTTCAAGGTAGAATCAAAATTGCTTTAAGTGTATAGTGTACGATAAAGGAAGTACTTTTCGGCCATTTCGGTGAAACTGGTGAATGATTGGCAACAGAGTCCAATCATTGGGAGGGTGTAGTTATAATTGAGACCAATTGAGTGCGATTATAATTCTTTGATAAGTTGTGGGTCAGAAGTGTAATATACATCAATAACTGGAAAATTTGAATGCAATGTTTGCTCAGAACCAAGTGATGCTATATCAGGAAAAATATGCGATAATGTAACCAGCACAATGAATTATGATTTGTTACAATTATTTCTAGAAATTGGCTAGGTTACTGTTGCTAAGCAACTTTTTCAACAAGACAGAAATCTTTCAAATTTACTTGTGGAAAGACGACTTACAATACAATACAATACTTTATTTCCTGAGACTTCTTTACAAGCATGGAAATCGTCACATATACGAGTTATATAAGTGTATATATATATATATATATATATATATATATATATATATATATATATATATATATATAGATAGATAGATCGGTTTGAAAATATTCATCAAGTGAGTAGTAGGCATTTTTGTACAGAATATTTTAACGCTATTTTTGAACTTTATGGGATTAGACATTTTCTTAATGAATGTAGGAAGTTTATTGTAAATTTTTATAGACATGATATGAGGCCCGTTTGATACAGATGTTAACTTATGTACAGGAACTATCAGATTATAATTTTGTCTTAGAGTATAACCGGCAGCTGTGCGGATAGTATCTCGATGCTGAAACTCATGGTAATGATTCTTAACGTAAGTGACACAATTCAAAATATACATGGATATCACAGTTAATATTTGCAATTCAGTGAAAAACTGCTTACAAAAATCACCATATTTTTCAAAACACATGGTTCTTAGTATTTTTTATTGAGCAATCCACAGATCATTCAATCTGCTGCAGTTACCATAACTGACTAAGCAATAATTTAGACATATAAGTGAACATAGGCATAATAGTAACTTAATAAAATATACAAGGGGACAAAATTTCCAAGATTCCAAATAACGAAATAATGCTTGGATGATTTAATAAAAACAGAGTCAATATGATCATTCCAGGATAATTGGGAGTCGATATTCAAGCCCAAGAATTTGACTGATTTTTTGTGTGTGACTTGCATATCACCTAGCATTCGTTTTTCCTTCCTGAAAATTATATCTGCTGTTTTATACGAGTTGAAATTTTTTCTTAATTTAGCACTCACTTTTCCTAAAAATGATTTAATACACAAAAAAATTATATTTCATAAAGATTATAAGTGAACATCAAAAATCAAAAGAGAGAAAATCATCTCTCCCTAGCTCCGAGACTTCCATTTCCATTCTTTTTAACACAAGCTCCTGCGAAAAACTTCACTATTACGAGAAAAATCGATTCGTGTGAATCCCATAATTTTCTTCACATATGAAAACTACAAAGAATATCATTAGGAAGTATATGCATACCGATTCAATTTTTTTATGCATGTACATCACGACCGTAAAAAGTACCCCTATTTTAACTTTCAAACTGACCAAGATATAAGTGGAAGAACATGAGGGTAGGTGGAAAAACAATTAATATCGATTTCTCGTTATAAAAATCGAACTTAGTTTTGTTCAAAACATTATCATTCATCTTTACCATCAATACTCAATCGCGAAAATGTAACAGTTAACAATAAAGATGTCCATTATTATTATCATCAAATGGCATCATTATTGTAGTGAAGCAAATATTTCTGTGAGATTTCTCGTCGCCGAGAAGACTGAAATTGAATCGCGTTTCGTTGCGAACTAGTCTTCCAACTGTATGTTAGGGGTGAACTAGTTCGTAATATGCGACACTACAACTGTCCCACTACTTTGAACTGTTTCTGATTCAGTTTCGTTTGGATGTCGAACAAGCCTATTATGTCACTGAGAGTTCAATTTCGATAAAATCTATGATGAATCCATATCACATTTCATTTTATAACACTGTTTTTCACTTATTTTCATTCATTTATCGTATAATATCAAGATATATTACAGGAAAAATTTTGTTTTATCATCCTGTCAAAATAATCAATTGTCTTCGTGCAATGGTTTAGAAGAGCATAGTCCATATTATGTGTCATTCTGATAGTGTCCTTCACATCAGTATCGACACCGTAATTCACCTTTGTTATTGATAGCATTCACATCAAAATTCCTCTACTAAATGATATATTTGAACACTTTGATTGCATCTGCCCTCGAAGCAAAATGGAAGGCTGATTCACTATTACGAACTACCGCATCAATTTCATATCCATGAGTAATCAAAGACTCCACTAATTCGGGTATATCATGATGGGCGGCAAAATGGATTGGTTAGTCCACAATTATTGGCAAAATCCATATCCGAAGTGTTTTTCAGAATGAAATTCATAACATCGTGTGCATTTTTCTTCATGACTCTATGAAGTGATGTGATAACATCAAAAAACTCGGTCTACCTCAAGGAGAAACCATAAATCTTGGAAAAAACATTCAACTAATCTGAATATAATGAACAGAAATGTGAGACGACTGTACTCGTCTGGTTCTTTTTTATGCAAGTGCTATACATGCATAGGAACAACCATCGAATACCCAATAAATATCTGATGCGTGGGTGAACAGTATTCATGGAAAGTCGTTCGATATATCCAATGGATATCTCATAAAAATCTTCTCATTCATAAGAAAAGAACTTGAAATGGATTCCTCTTTAACTTTCTGGACGTTAACCGGAGCTACTGTGGCCATAAACTGAACTTTTCATGGACATAAACTAAATAATGACTGGAAAAATCCAGTCGCATGTATTGAAACAGCAACGTTCCCCAGGCGAGTTCTCTTACCAACTACCCCACGAGAACACTCACTCTTTAACATAGAAATTCGGTGAAGGTGTGACAAATATGATAGCAAAAAACACATTTGTAACACTATGAGGTCATGAGAGAAAATGCGCGAAAGTGTGACAGAACAATGAAAGTATAAAAGAAATATGGCAGCAGTTGTCCTCTATATTGATATGACCGACAAAGAACATCCGACTGGAGTCCTTTTCATGCCCACAAAAAAATCCATGATTTGAATGGTCATGGGAACGAGTGGTGAATTTTCACTTGGATATATTTCGGGGCTCTTTTTCATGTCCATAAAATGGTGAATTTGAATTTGATTTGAAAATTATATTCAATGAATATCCACATTATTCCTATCTCTGTAGACACCGGTGTATTAAAAATTGATGATCTCCGTTAGATGGCCCTTTTATGTCCACGCCCTTATAAACTATCTAAACCCGTTTCCGAGAGTGATTAGCAGGGTTAATAATTAAAACTGTTATGTTTTGGTTCGCTAGCTCTCAACGGAGAGGGACTGAGGGA
This sequence comes from Zygogramma bicolorata, assembly GCA_032362365.1. Classification (NCBI taxonomy): domain Eukaryota; kingdom Metazoa; phylum Arthropoda; class Insecta; order Coleoptera; family Chrysomelidae; genus Zygogramma; species Zygogramma bicolorata. Next base: position 166,958 of record JAVJAQ010000100.1, read on the forward strand.
GAAGGATTCTACTTTCGCATAGAAGTTAAGACGATGTGATTCTTGCAACAAATCGCTTTCACAATACAAATTCATGACACAGAAGAATACTTGTGCTTTACAATGTTAATCAAGTTGCTGTTCATTCCTAATTGAAAGTGATCCTATTAGATGCAAGAATTTCAGTGTGGCGGCAGCCACAGTCAGAGTACAGCGCACAAGTGGCACAGCAATCAAATCTCCTTTCCGTTTCATTGGGTGGAGAGTATATCCAATCGGTGATGCCAGAATAACCAGGATATTCGGGATGAATGATGGAGCGGAAGAATGAAAGTGAAAACGAAGAAAAAGACCTTTGGAGGGTTAGGGTTTATTAAAATATTCCACCAAGAAAACCACAAGAATGACGTTTACCATTCCCATAATAATAGGCGTGTTTTCACCCCCTACCACAAACACAGAAGATTTTCGGAATTTTTTGGGTTCTCGAATCTGAAAAAATTAGAATCAATATTGGATTCTATACGAGTGTAGAAAGGCAGATTTTTTATCTACCCCAAAAAGTTACTGCGTAAATTAAAAAATAATTCCTTCTGAAAGAAGAAGTTTCAAAAACGGAAGAGATTTGATTCCGAAACATCAACAACGATTTAGTATTCGATAATCATCAGTTCTTGTATTTATTTGATGGGCAAATTTGAGTTATGTGAGAAGTTGCTGCTCATAAGGAACTGTTTTTCAATTTACGAAGCAATTTTTCGGGGTAGATTGAAAATCTGCCCTTCTACACTTGTATTATTCATATTATGGTAGCGTGAGAACCCCAAAAAAACTGAGAAAGAATTCATCTACCACAAAACAATGACTTTCGAAAAGTATTCATAGAGTTTTCCAAAACTGATATCCAAAAATCCACATATGTTGAACAAGCACATGTTCAAGAAGGATAATAAAACATCGATGTATTCAGGTAATTATTAAATGTTTCGCCATTTCGTAGTAAGTGAAGATATTGACTCCACATATTCTGGGGTTGTGAAGTTTTCGTCAGGAACTTCAAAATGATGTATCACAAGACCCCCCTTTCCCTTTAATTTTTTGTTTCCAGATGGCGCCCAGTCGCCATCTTGAAATTTTCATTTGTCAATTCTACCCCAAAATATACCTAGTATCTATATGCATTCATTCAATTATCCCAAGTTTCAATTTTTTTAAGTAACCCGTTCAAATAATGAAAGGGGAGGACATTAAAGAAAAGCACTGTATAGTGTGAATGCAGTGAAAGATGGTGATGGTGCCATCGAAATAAATGGTGTGAATGGTCTGATTGAATTGAGTTGAGCGATATATTGAAGTGATCCGCTAGGAATTATATTTTCTATTCCAGGTGACACTAGTGCGACTTTCACCGTAGAAATAAATAATAGAATATTGTATGTTTTGAAGTTGCAAACAGAATTATCCAAAATATTTTTGCGTTCTTTTATTTTTGTTCCCTACTGTCCAGGACACCGTAACGAGTAATACTGAATTATTTATTGAGGATATTCAAAGGATTTCTTCAAAAACGACGAATGTTTCTGATATTTCAAACAAGTGAACGAGTTAATAATGGAAACTTATCCAAACAAAAGAATTGCTTGTCTTGGAATGGACATACAGTTTCAATGTATGTTCATTGCCGAACTTCGAACATGGAACCAGATATTCAAGGACTCTGAAGTTATTTTCAGACAAAGTGTTACAAATCTGTCTGTGAATATTTTCAAAGCAGCTGTCAATATCAAAATATATGGAGAAATAAAAGCCTTATCGTGGGGTCAAACATGCACATTCATAAGGAGTTACAAAAAAGGCATATTAGAACCATAAGTGTTTTAGTATCTGGATTTTACTAGCCATGTAAATCGGTCAGTTGAAAATGGCAAGAAAAAATCTGTTACCAGTCTTCTGAGGAACACTTCCTTAATTGGGAAAATACCTATTATCGCTGACCTCAGAAAAACATCCATAAAATGTGTATCTTTATTTTTTAACGCTGTGTATCACAAGGAATTGTTTGGAAGTGGGGTATTTCTCACTACGTTACGAAGTTCAAGCCACAAATTCCTTTTCGACGATTTTCCGTCCATATTACTGAAAATTATTATCGATGCGTCATTCGATTCGAGATCCCATCTGGAAATTATCGAAAAAATAGAAAAAAAAGATTTTGTTTTTTGCAAATTTATCAGAAAGCATTGCGAACATTCGAAAATGAAAAACGATCCTTGAGGGAAATGTATTATTTTACAAAGAAGTCCTTGAAGGTGGAAAGGGGCTAGAAATGGGTAATGACGATTTCGAAAAATGTTTAGCTCATTGAATATAAATGAATTACTTATACCATCGGCGTCGTCAAAAAAATCCTGCAATTTTTTATTTAGTTAGAAAAAAACCGTAATGAACCAAACTAAAGACCACCATTTTTGTTAATACTTGAGTTCATGTCGAGAGGTTTCAGGATATTATCTGCTCTTTGGAAAATTCAGAAAATTCTGATTCCTCTCTTTTTTTTTTCGAAAAAGTGTTAGTTTAATGAAACGAAAACCTCAAATAAGTATATCGAAGAATTTGGTTTCGAATATGCCGATTGTTTCATTTTCTGGTCATTGAAAATGGGAAGGATTGATGAATGCCGGAATTTGGTAGTCAACGGAATTAATTTTGTTTTATACATGAACATATTTTTATAGCAAATAACATATTTTATTTTTTTCTAGGAAGATTTCAAAAAACGGTTTTCTGATACCAATATTTGATCCTGATAAATTATCAAGGTCCTTTTTGAATGAAAAGAAATGGAACAACCTTTCAAGGAATATTTTTTTAATATAATGTATTATTCCCAACAATGAACAACTTATGAATAATGCATTTGCTTCCCAAACAACGGGAATAGAAAACTTAAAAACAAGACAATAGTCGCGGACAAAGTATAGTATTCTATTCGCGTATAATAGCTATTATTCTCTCGGTGATTCGGGCAGTAAACTGCACCTCGTGAATAATAACCATTATTATATGCTCGCCGAATAATATACTATTTTATGCCCCAAAACCTCATTTTCATATTGACAATTATGTTCGCTAGCAAATTTTTATTCCAACGGATACTTTTCACTTTTACACTTAATCTGTACCATGTTCTTGGATATAAAGATGCTGAGCTCTATGAGAGAGTTGGACTTTGCTGACATTCAAACGAACGGATATGTGGACCACACTTACGTAATTGACCCAAAACGTATTATCTGGTGATAGATGTTTGCATTCAATAATCGCTATTGTCCACGACTATTGTATAAAATATTAATGAAGCATGCGTTTTTTCAGAAATTAGGATATCCATTAATCGTTGGTTTTCTTGAAGAAACACATGCATTATGAATATTTTTTATATTTTTGTTTAATGTTTTCATTACATTGATATATCTTAGGTATTCAAACAGACTATTATAAATCTTGATTACCTTTAACGATTTTTTATCCAACATTTCTTTTGAAATGTGTGGATCATACAATAGTCATGGTCAAAGTATAGTATTCTACTCGCGTATAATGGCTATTATTCTCCCGGGGATTTAGGCCGTAAACTTCGCCTCATGAATGATAACCATCATTACGCTCATTGAATAATATACTATTTCATGCACCAAAACCTCATTATGTTCACAATTATGTTCGCTAGCAAATATCGATTCAAAGAGTTTTGATTACATTTTCTGAAATTCAACTGATCGACTACAACAAAATCTGTATTGATATTTTCTGAAACACCATTGGAGAGGATGTAATCACAAAAAGTGGTATGGTACACCGCTTTTAAAATATACACAGTACTCATCTGTTTATGCTTGTTTCCTACTCACCAATGGACAGTGAGAAAGGTCTGTGTCTTTCAAACGAGATACGTTTCAAAACCGCTAATGAAGTTCACTGTTCGACTAATCGTATTAACGTATTGAAATATACATATATGTTGTCTATTTGGAATTTCCAATTATATGCCAGAGGTTGATGTGGTTGATAGCAGAAGGCATTATGCTTCCAAATGACGCAGTGGCGGATCTTTAAAGGGGAACCTACCGAACAAACTGAAATTGGAATAAGGCCTTGGTTCTGAGTCATTTCTTTCTAGTTTTCATTCTTGTTAACCCACCACAATCTTAAAAATTAGGTATTGATATCGGTATCTCTCTTCTAATCCACCTCAAAAGGTGTCTGCGTTCATTGAAACCACTTCTATGGTTTCTTTTGAATAAAACATTTCCTATCAGCAACATCTTCGATAACATTTATTAGCGTATCACAAAAATATAAGAACTAATATAAATATGTAAAAATGCTTATCTCAGTTCACGTTTCGGAAACCAAATCGTGCCCGTTACCAAAACTCATTCACAAATACTTCACTTCTATATAGCTTTTCTAAAAATCTGTCGAATTTCAGATCTTCGACAAATATTCCAGAAATAAGTTTTCCGAGACGTCAACATAAATGAATATTTTTATATGCAATAGTTTCTTCAAAGAAAGCCTCGTTTCCCTTTCGGCAATAGTCTGAAACTCTTTCTGTACAATAAGCATGTTAATTTCACAGTATTCCACAAAGTTGAGTGGTAATACTGAATACAAGTGTAGGTAAAAACAAGAAATATCTACTTGAAGAAAAAACTACCTTCAGAACGCTGGTGATTGAAAAACCGGGCCTAAAAATAATGATTATTGTCAGATGTCAGAAAAATAACAATGTGAAGATCTCTACTACAAATCTAATAAAAATTTATTCGCAGTCGCAGTGCTAGTCCCTTCCAGTTACGACAACAAAGCGTTCAATGCGACTATTAGCCTCTAAGCTGTGTCGTCGAAAATGATTAATGGTTGATATAACTGATCGCTGCAATGACAAAACAAACAGTTGTTTCACTATCGTTCTGCTACAAGTTCTGCTTGAGTGGTAATACTGTGGTAAGTGTAATATGTCACCCAAATCTCGTGTGGTACCGCTCGCAGTACCTTGTGTGTATCAGAAGTAACCAAAAATATGGTCTGGTCACTGTGGAATTCTTTGGCATTATACTGTAATTTGGTATTGATAATTCAAGAGTTGTAGAGAGTCACATGTGAGAGTATATTGAAACAGCTCTGGTATTCAGTTGGTATTATTTTGAAAGCAAACATACATAACTACACATCTCGATTTCAGTTACCTATATTCGATATATGAATTCTCCAAAAAAAACTTTTTTTTTGTAGAAAAATCTTACTTACATTTTGTGATTCATGCCCGATGACCCATAGATACAGAAAAGTTGTTCTTTCTACGATTATAACACAAAACTGGTGTATATCAACTGTTATTGATAGATCAACAAGGTACATTGTAGGTCTTCGAATCCATTTTCTTACATAATGAATAAATGCTTTCATTGTACTGCAGTTGTGCATCACACAATGAATCAGGTCTCAATGGATGTCAAATTTCAAGCAATGACAGCTCTATTTACTCATTGAATTCATACTTGAACAGATACTTGAACTGAAGAATTTCAAAAAAGTTGTTCAATTCATTGTTAATTCTTCAAAAGAAAGACTCTATTTGGATCTACCAACTTTGACTAATACACATTCTCTCCAATTAGTAAAAAACTCATTACCAAAACGTCATTTGACGTTATTGATACATCTGTTATGCACAACTCAACCAATCGAAGTAGACCATGAATATATTATGTACCTGAAGATGTGACATTCTCATATCAATAACAAACTAGACGTTTTATGAATTATCATGGATCTTATGTTTAGCAGATATTATACACATCACAATACGGTAGCCCCCTTCTGTTCACATCTGACCAACAGCATCGCAAGCTTATTCTTCTTTTTCCTGATTTGTTCTGAAACATTGTGAATCACACAATTCATGTACGAACCCAGGTTATCGACAAAAAATTGTTTATCGTTTTATGTACGAGGCACATTGTCGGACTAGGCTTTGTCGAAACCAATATCGGGGTTCATATTCACGGCGATATCATCTGTGAAGCAAAATGGACAGCACGTAACAACAACAAAACCCCGAATACAGACTCCGGTCACGTACCACAGTGTTTCGATCTCTCGGTGATACTGATATTGACTGTTGGGCAACGTAATTCTGCATTACAATTTTGATTTTTCATCGATCAGAAACGTCACGACCCAAATTTTTTTAAATTTTAATTACTTATATCTCGACTATCACGCAACGAACAAAGATGGGACAAACGTGTGTCGTCATCAATTTGAATTTTCTTTTCGATGAATTATTTGAATGAAATCTCGAAATGAGCCCATTGTGAACGCAGGAGGGAATTTCCTTCACTCTAACCGCATCACACCAAATGTACTCGTTACCCCCTATAATTCAATTATACATTGGTGAAGGAAGTTGTATACAATCAATCTGGAGTATAATGAATCAATTTCAATTGGAAAGTTTTTTTAGCAGGTATACTAGAATTCGAATGAACCGCCAACCAATTAGAATTGTCTCGTGTTTCCAGCAGTATTGCCAGTAGCAACTGGTTATACGAATGTTCAGCACATTTTGCCTTCAGCTCTGTCAATCTTTGATTCCAATGTGTTATCAAAATATTGTTTACACTTGCGTTTATGCCATAAGTGAATTGTTACCCTGCTAGAACTACAAATTAATTTTGAACGAAAACTGATCGTTATGTGTTAGGTTTAAGTAGAACTAATCTTCTCATTTCCTTTAGTTCTGTTCCCTGACGGTGCCTAAAGTTGACAGCTGCACCACCAGGGTATTGCCCTAACTGAAATGGACTCGCGCCTTATCTCAATGTGCGTACAAAATACAAACAGGCCTATGCATGTGATGAATTGATGTTGAGTTTCCAATCTAATGGTAAGGAACTTTTGACAGCCAATGAAAAGTCTCGATCAACCACCTAAGCGTCGACAGTCTGAAGAGATGATCATGACTAATCGAGAGTCGATGTCAATTATACAAAATTATAGTATGTGCTTTCAATCGCCTTCGTATGTGCAGTTGCGGCCAATAAAAAATGGGACAACTCTTATAGCAGATTTTTATTTGATTCTAGCTGGTTGAATTTGTGTTATGAATGTCATATAGCAACATTGAATATTTGACATAATGTGACAAACAATTCTAAATTAGTAATTTATCATGCCGCTTATAAATGCAATGACGAAAGGTGGAATAATCACAAAAATAGACGATGGGTGGTCAGTGAGGCAAACTGCGGCATTTTACAATGTAAGCAAGAACTCAGTTTCAAGTATTTTAAGGAGATGGCGAAACGAAGGAAGAATCGATAGAAATCTAGGCTCAGGACGTCCAAGAAAGTCAACTGCTGAACAGGATGCTGCTTTGATCAACAATTTGAGAGCGAATCCATTTTCAACAGTAGTTGATTCCTTTCCAGCAACACATTTTCCAGCGTCCTGTCGTACGGGCCGTCGCAGAGTAGCACAGTCTGAATTGAAATACCACGCAGCAGCAAGGAAACCATTATTAAACAACAGTCACAAAGAAGCAAGAATGGGATTTGCTTTAGAAGACATTGCTTATGACGGACACTTTTGGAATCGTGTTATTTTTACAGATGAAAAGGTTTTTCAATCCTCGAATAGTGGCAATATTCGTGTCTATCGCCCACCGAATACACGGTATGACGAGAAATATGTCAATTTAACAAATAGAAGTGATCGTTTTTCTGTGAATATGTGGACGTGGATATCAGCTCAAGGACCGGGAGTTCTATGGCATATTGGGGAAAGATTCAATAGTGAAGCATATATCAAAATTTTAGAAAATGTTATGCTTCCTTCTGTTGAGATTCTTTTCCCCAACAATGAATTTATCTTCCAACAAGATAACTGCTCAGTGCATAACTCTGCTGTAGTTACCGAATGGTTTAGGGCGCGTAATATTAATGTCCTCAACTGGTGTAGGAAAAGCCCGGACTTGAATCCAGTAGAAAATGTTTGGGTCATGCTGGTCAGAGGAATTCGAAAGGCGAATGTAAGACCAAGGAACGTTGAAACTTTGTTGGAGGTTATTAATAATGCTTGGGAAGCAATAACTGAAGAATATTGTTCCACATTATATAGATCAATGACCAGTAGATTAGGAGAAGTCATAGACCATGATGGCGGGATTACCAAATATCAATTGCTGTTTTTTTATTGAAAATTAAAGATTATTTAGTACCCTTTGTTGTTTGATTGTGATCAACAATATTATTTCCTTTAGTGTTACTATTATTCGAATATGTGACAAAACACACTAGGCAACAACAACTGTCCCATATTTTTTTGGCCGCAACTGTACATATTCATGATTATCAACGTGATAAAATCAAAAGACAAATATGATAGATAAACAACATTATCTTCAAATTACATCAATTAACCATATGTTCAAAGTTAAAACCGAGATGAACTTATGTAAACTGATCTTTATATGACTCAGGATGACCCACATCTATGAGCTACCGAACATTTTTACTTCCTCAGCAACTCCGTTTGATATCAACATTAATGGATTGACAATCCTTTTATATGAGAACTGCCGAATTGAATCTGTCAATCGACAAATTGAATGTGTCAACTGACAGACTGAGGGCGGGTACTTTACGACCTGATTAACACTCCGATAAAATAATCGGTGTTGAGAATAGACCCCACATACCCTCAGTTGCTAGAGTGAAGGCACAGCTCAAGCACCGATTAATTTAACCGATTGTTAATCAGGTCGTGAAGTACCTGCCCTTAATGTGTTAATTGGTGGATGTATTTTTGCAGTGGCACTGATACACCGTCGTGCAATCTCCAGTGTTTCAAAACTTCATATCCCCAATAGTAGTGATGAATTTTCCAAATTTGACACTCTCAATGTTAGGTAATACTTCGGTCGCTATGAGCACCTTTTTTTTGAATTTTTTTTGTGAAACTTACGTAATTCGGTCTCCCCTACAAAAAATCTAAATGAAATTATCGGCGGTCTCTTATATTTTCGGAGATACAGGGCCTTTTTGGTGTAAAACTTCACAATTTTCCACAAAAAATTTCTGTTGTTTGATTTCACAAAATCCCTCCTTCTGATCAAACGTTAGTCACTCTCTTATTCACTCGTATTCAACATTTTTAAGCAGAAAAAAACATTATTTTTTCAAAAAATCCAACTTTTCCCAAAAGTCAACATTAATGCATTCATTATGGTCTCGGTAGTGTAGTGGTTAGCATATCTGCCTATCAAGCGGAAGGCCGGGGTTCGAATACTCGCCGGGCCACCGTGCTCGGTAATCGCACGTTAAAAGGTAAGGCATCGTTGAACCATTGCTCGCACAAGTTTCGACTTCTGAGGGTTGACGTTCGTCAGCTGGTTAACGGAAACGAACAGTTTTAGAACAACGAACAATTATGGTTAGGGCTCTCGCGGCCGAGGTTATTAGTATAACTACTTTCCTTCGGGCTTGAAGGCCGTCAGGAAGAAATTCCAAAGAACGACGGCCTTCTAGCCCGAAGAAAAGTAGTTATATATTAATGCATTCAGTTCTCAACAATAACAATGAGAGCGGCAACACTGCAAATACATCACTTTCGACTGTCATTGCACTATGACATCACAACAAATAGGTTATGGTTTGTATATAATTGCATTTTTTTGGAAACTAATGGTTTTTTCTGCTTGAAAATGTTAAAAAATGAGTAAATAAGAGAGTGTGTGGTGTTTGATCAGAAGGAGGGATTTTGTGAAATCAAACAAGAGAAATTTGATGTGGAAAATTGTGAAGTTTTATACCAAAAAGGCCCTGTATCTCCGAAAATATAAGAGACCGCCGATAATTTCATTTAGATTTTTTGTAGAGGAGACCGAATTACGTAAGTTCCACAAAAAAAATCAAAAAAAAGGTCCTCATAGCGACCGAAGTATTACCCAATGTTATATTATCCTGAGAAATGAAAGGTTAATTGAAAGTTAATTTCTATTTTCAGTATGAACTGGCTAATGAAGGAGAAGAACTAATTGATGATCGAGTTTCCAACAATATTGGTGTTCACTCCGGCAGGAGCACGTCTTCTTCACAAGTAAGTAAACAAGTGGTCCAATAATTACTCGAGCAAAGAAAGGGATGGAAAAAACGTTATTATGAGAACAGAATGTCGGGTGGTAGCTGAAATCCTTTATTTTTACATGCTTCAGAATGCTTTTTTACTGAAGTGATGTTTTAGCACTAGGATAATTACTTAATATATTTCAGTCATAGTTTTGTGTAGTGAGATGTTACAAGTCTTCTGTATTTGTGAACGAATCTAGTTCAGACCTTATTTTTCGAGTGAACAATATATCCAGCTGTCAGGATGTTTTCTGTATATCGACTTAACGTTGGAAGAAAGAGAATAGGAGTGAGGGTGGTGGTGAAATATGGAGGGCTAGTTATGTTAATTGTATTCGGGGTGGCTGAGTCTTGGTGGTACTTATTGCATTTTCATTCTAATATCATTTTCAGTTATTTTCATCCTCATATTTGAAGGTTTGTATTGGACAGAATGACAATTCTAGACTTGAATTACTCTTTCCTTCTTAACCCCTCTTCATCAGCTACATTGTGGAAGGAATTCGCTTGGAGGTTATATTTGAAGTATTCTATCTTGCTCACTCTCCAGTCCTCTCTCTCTCTCTCTTACTGCCAATCCATTAGTTGTCTATTGTTCATAGTAAAGAAAACAACCTGACACGAAGCATACTAGATTAAATTGTTTCTATCATCACTCACGGAAATTGTTCGAAGGTAAAAGGAATGGAATTGTTCATGAGCTCAAGGGTTATCATATGCATATGGGAAATATACGTTGCAACGATATGTATGGAAGGTTTCACCAGCTTTATTCATCACTGGAACAGGAAGGCTTTGCTTATATCATGGGACTGGAATTCAATATGGTGCTTGATTCAGGAACCTGGATCTCCTCATATTCCAATCATACTCTTTCTAAGGTGTTTATGTGGACGAAATGCCTTGAAAACACTTGTGAGGCACTTTTCACGGTATATAAAATTTTATACAATACCGGTAATGTTTTTCTTATTTAATTGCTAACATAAATTTTGAACATCTGTCTCCGCTTTGAGATTCTTTCGGGCTCCTTTGTTGACGAAAAAAAAATGGAATCTCGAGTTTCCTAGCAACAATTTTACATTCTACATATTTTGAAAGTTTGACAATTTCTAAATCATGATCGATGCTAGAAAATTCTTATTTGTCTCTGAATAGAGCTTGAATAATTTAGTTTTTTATTACATTTGTCTTGTCACTATTCCAGTGACCTTTTTTATATTTTATTGAAGCATTATTTGATGTCACATAATAATTGAATGACAGTTTTCATTGCTGGAATTGTAATTTCAGTGTTTTTTTGTGTCTGAATCATTCTCTAATATTTTTTCAATCTATCTTGTCAATTTGTTGTATTGATTGAATGTATATATATATGTATATATATATATATATATATATATATATAAATAAAAGGAGAGGGAGAGAGAGAGAGGGGAAGACAGAGAGAAAATTCTATACCGAAAATACCATAATCAGTTGGCCTTCACGCATAACCAGATATTGCTTCACCAGTTAATATTGTTCTGGCACACTGTGGTTGGTAGGTGTATGAACGGCGCCAATAATGTGAACTGTTAAACAATAGTGATGCCACGTTTCAATGCCTACAATAAACGTCACTATCTTGAACAATATTCTAGGAATTCTTGTGCAAACAAGGCTGAATATTTGTTTCACAGATACACAGCACCTTTATAAGGAAAATCCACAACAAACGTTCCTGTTTTGAGTCACTGAACATGAAACGTGCCTCTTTCTGAGTTGTAGCCATTCAGAAAAATGGAAATATTCTTCCAGCCACCAGTAAATGATTTTTGTTGCCAGGTGCCCTTCACACCTCATTTCATATAAATCGAACAAAGATGAGAGTCAACGGTGTTTCAGAAGTAATATGTAGAACAAGGGTGAGAAAACTAGTGTCGTTGCACAGCACAGAATAGTTAATTTACTAACTCCGAAATTTGTTGATAATCACAAAAACGAAAGAGTTTTCATAATAACTATTATATTGATTCTATGACGCAATAACATATTTGATACTCATTTATTAATGACATTTGAGTTCTTCTAGACCAGGTTAGGTCAGGTCAGAATTGTCTATTTTCTGTACTTGAGGGAAAAGTTCATGTTCCTGAATGAAATGCTCTATCCTTTTTCTTCTAGATAGGTGTTTTCTTCTTTTCATGTTGATTCGGAAATAACAAACCAAAAAACATCATACTTTCTCCACAAATAATAATTCTTCCGGTTTTTCAATATGCCAATTCCTTCACCTAATCCAAAGAATGTTTCATGAACCTTTCAGTAGAAATATCAAGATACACTTACGAAGACTCGGAAAACATCAAACAGAGTTTCTCTGCTATTCAATTTTGGAACAAAGGAGGGTAAGCAATACTACGAGTTCATAGAATTATCTTCATCTCGTATTCTTTCGCTCTGTCTCTTATACACAAAGAGAATTATTTTCCGTTTGTCTGTGCCATTAACGCGAGGCACTTTTCAATATTGATGTTTACCAAGCTCAACTCCTTTCAATCAAAATCTTGATTGAATTTCTGCACAAGGTTCGTCGATGTGAAAACTGTTGCCTTATTCTCAAGCTCGCTGCGATAAAAAACCTTACCGAGAACATTTTATGCAGAAAGATAGCCGTAGACGTTTTGTCCGAGTTCATGTCGCCGCTCAATAATATAAACATAATTATAAAGTTTCTCGGGTTTCATTCCGTGTTCTGTGGTTTTGATCCTCTGAAGGATAATTATCACGACGTTTCGGCAAAGTTTAATTTGCCATTGCCATCTTATAGGTGATGTCTCGAGTTTCGACCTCTGAACTCAACTAATTAGTTCGAGTTCTGCTTCTCAATATATTGGGGTGTTCATTGATGGTATCCCCGATCTGGGCCCCTCCCACTTTCTTCGTTGGTCCGACTACATTTGTCATTATGTCTGGGTAAGGTCCGACCTTGTTCTTTCAGTGTAATCTGCTTGTTTTTGTTGAGTGATAGGATGAATTTCCACGTTCTTGGTAATCTTAACGCGTCATCTCTCTTCATACTACTCGGTCGTTTCTCAATTCTGATAGCCTCTCTGATTGTTCGAGAGTAGAAGTTTTCTTCGCTCGCTAGTGTTTTTGTGTTTTCGAAATTTATGTTATGTCCTGTCTTCAATACGTGTTGGAAGATGGAAGATGTGGTGACTTTTCCTTTCACTGATGAACATGAGCTGTTCATCCTTGCGTACGTTGATCCGTCTGTTGGTCTGGCCGATATAGGACTTGTTGCGGTCTCGACATGGTACTTCGTAAACTCCCTGGGACTTCAGTGGTATCTGGTCCTTCGGATTACGGAGTATCGATCTTATTGTTCGTTCTGGTACGAACGAAGTAGCTATGTCGTGTTTGCGGAGAATTCTGCTGATTTTATCTGTTGTTCCTTTTATGTATGGTAGTCTGGTTGTTATGACCGGTGTTTTTGGGGTTTTCTGCTGTTTCGGTTTGTTCTTGGAAGCCGTTTTTATAATTCTCTCCGAATAGTCATTCATTCGTAGAGTTTCCTCGATCGTGTTTCGCTCTTGTTTTTCATGTTCGTTATCTGCCAACCTGATTGAACATGTAATTAATGTTTTTGCCACAGCGTGAATCTGTTTTGGATGGTGATGTGAATTTGCGTTCAGGTATCTGTTGGTACGTGTTACTTTGCGATATACCGTGTAGCCCAGCGTACCGTCGGTCTTTTTTATGATTGAAACATCGAGAAATGCGAGCTGGTTATCTTCTTCAATTTCTTTGGTGAATTTGATCCGTGGGTGGATTTCATTCAAATGATTGGAAAACCTTTCGAGTTTCTGATGTCCGTGTGACCAAATCACAAAAATGTCATCAACATATCTAAGCCAGATTTTTGGTTTCACATCTGACGTTGATATTGCTTTGGTTTCTCCATGAAGAGATTAGCAATAATGGATGACAGTGGTGAGCCAATTGGTGCCCCCTCAATTTGTCTGTATCGTTGATCGTTATCGATGAAATACGTGTTTTTCATGCAATCTCCAGCCAAGTCAATGATATGTTCTTCTGGTTTATATTTCTTTTTGGTTACTTCTAGTGCCTCTCTGATGGGAACCTGCATGAATAAGGACGTTATATCGAAGCTGACAAGGATATCGTTCGGACTAACAGTTTATGTTTATATATAAATATAAAATTGTCATTTCTGTGTCTTTGTGTTTTATAGGGCTATTCACGGGGTATCAGGATCAAAGCAATTTGTTTTTGTTTGAGACCTACTATGTTGGGAGTTTCGTAAAATCGATATGATGTTGTTTCGGGAACGGAACTCGCATTGTTTGTAATGGTACGAGTTCGAGGTTTTTGATTCAAGATACCAATCACAAGAGACAGGGTAACCATTCGAGAGTAGTGTTTGTTTGAGATTCAAAGAGAGAGGTTAATGGAAGACTACTAGAAAAATTCCGGAAAGCATCAGATCTGCAAAAGACCCAAGTGTAGTTGTGGTTCTGTCTATATCGGAACCACATGAAGGAGCATAAAAACACGGTTAACCGAGCAAACAATACATGGAAAATCAATTAGAGTTGATTGACAGTCCGATAAATAATGACACATCATCTGAACCAATTCAAATCAAAGTTTCGCGGCAGTTAAGGATATTTCGACCATTGTCGCCTTTGAGAATGTCGCCTCAGATGCAGACGAAACGTCGGGGCCAGAAACCTGTGGACCACAGCTCGGAAGCCCGGAAATTCCTAACAATTTATTGTTATTTTTCATTCTCAATTCCAGTCTGAACAATGTTTCACGTGATTATTCGCGAAATAAATTGGTGATGAAATCCAAATCAGGAACGAAATAATGATTTTTGATGAGACTTTCGAATAATTCACTAATATTTTCCACTTTGCTTGTATTCTATATTTTTTTATGAAGATATACCCACTTGATTTCGAACTTTCACGTTATTTTTGTTTGCATACTTTTTGAAAAAGATCGTTCAAAAAGTCGTGTCTTGTTGAGAAGAGCGACAACTCGTACCTAGAATGTGCTAATGTATTTATTTACCCTACAGATTTGGCGCTGGAACTACCTTAAAACTACTCTCACCTAAATGGTTGGTGGGTCCGAGAATATAAATATTACGTCCCGCTATAAATGTTATCGGAAGGAATTTGAAATTATCTGGATAGCTGTTGCAACAATTCCTCTCGTATATGTGTTTGTTCCTTCAGAAGGATCAAGTAGTATTTTGAATGAAATTGAGTAACATCATCCAACGAAAAAACTGTGTCTTCACCCTATATTTTGTTTGCGATATATACATGCGCAAAGACTCAATTACATCTAATTGGATAATGGGTGACCAGTGGCTTGATAATGGAGTCACGTGCATGGCCTAGTTAACTTCAATAAAGTGAATATATGCAGCAGGTAGTGATCAGTATTGCAATCTGCATCTGTGATTGTATACCGCTGATTGCAAGTTATTATGTAAATACCTACAGTGCTTGTTTCACTGAATTTCTGTTTGTTGTGATGGATAGGGCGGACGTGTGTGTACATTCAGTGGGTTTATTCCCGAGGGTTACTTTGTAATCAGTCTAACGAATGACCAGGCAAATTATCATTAATTTGGCAAACTGGAGATGCCAAAGGACTGCACTTGATGATTTTCAGAATAAGGGAAAGCTGATAGTGTCGGTCAGATAATCGTTTGCGGCAGTAAATGCATTTACTATTTTCTGTGGACCCAATAGGATTGGGTGGTATATTCAATTATGTGAAATTGAAAGTCAGAGAGTTACGATAATCAACAGAATATTGAACTCTCATAATGTCAATATTGTTGTCAATGAATAGGAAAAAATCAAGAAAAATTCGATGTACACTTCAGGAAATATAGGCTTTCATAAAACAATAATTATTAGAATTCTCTTTTTGGAAAATTCCAATTACACTTGCATAAGCTCATGAGAGGCAAACAAGAACTTTCACTTACACAAATACTATGATGAATAACAAGGAACTAGCCATCAAGTAGTTGAGTCCAGATATTCTTTCAAATGTTTTCTTGCAAGGCCTTGAGGAATCCCTTTTTTTTTTCTTGTTTTTCAGTTCTATCGCACTTAGGCCTCAGTAGAACTATTGTGCTCCCCCATGTCTATCTGTTCGGATATCTTACACCAGTTACAAGATTTTGTGTATGTTTCTATTTCGGTAGTTTGATTGTATGTCACGAATGTACAATTTGGCAAATATCAAACTATATATTTAGGACCCTTCCTGTTTGACAGGAGGCACATTCAATTTTCATTTTTCAAATAGAAATTAAAATTCATTTTTGAAAATTACGATTTGGCATAGAATCACCTTTTCCATAATATATCTCAATCATACTTCCAATCAACCGTCTACTAATATAATTGATATATCATAAAAGAAATATTTTTGCATTCTCCTTGTAACGGAAAATTTTCATGAAAGCTTGCATTGGAGTTTCTAACTTGAAAAATTCCTTGATGCTGAAAAATGAAGAAAAATTGAATTATAAAAGTACTTAGTCTGCATGAAAATATTGTGTAAGATGTTTGCCCATGAATTACTGTTACTCACATGATATTGTTCAATTTTTTATAGCAAACTTTCATGGAAATGTTTCATTACGAGGGAAATATAAAAATTAATTCTTCATGAAATCTCAATTGTATCAGCAGTTTTTCAATTGGAAGTACGATTGTAATATGATCAGTTAGATGTGTTGTTTTCAGTATTGAAATAATTATAAAAGCTGCAAAATGATAGTTGCTATTTTTCTCAAGGAATATAAGCGACGGTCTCAAGAATTTTTTTTTATCTCTTTCTTGAAAATTTACCAGCCAGTTTCGAACTTTTATTGTTCAAACCATAATAATTATTCGGAACATGTTCAATGAATTTCGATTGCTTGCATCAGCGATTATCCTCTGAAGATCTAACAATTTCCAAGAAGATATTACCTTACCTTGTTTTGCAAAAGTCCAACCACCGATGGTAGAGAGAAGACCATAGTTCATCCATCAGCTAAATAAGTGATTTTCACAGGTTACGGATCATTAGGCTTAGTTTGATTCTTATGTCTATATTTAGTATGTGAGTATTTTCTTTGAACTTCTTCTGAATCAACGTTCCTCCTTGTGAATGAGTTCAGCAACCATCTGATGTTATTTTGGTTTCTCCAGATATGCTTAGCTACTCCTGAACTAAGTCTCGATTGATATTATTTTTGTGCGCCCCCATTCTGATATCCTATGGTCTCTAATGTGAGATTCACCATATTCATATTGTATACGATAAACGCAGTATTGGGAGTTACTTGATTTGTTCAGTGAATTGGTTTTTGCAGGGGGCTGCGAATCGTATTTCCTGAAGCAAACTCTGACATCGAATCTTTCCGAGGTTTTGTCATTCTCACTGCCAGACGACTGATGTGGATGAAGCATAGAATTGGCTGTGCCGCTATTTTCTCTTTGAGGGTCGTCTGATTGATCGAAACTAGTGTATGATCCCCTGGTTTATGTAGAATGTACCTATTTGCAATTCAGTCACGAAGAGAATTGTTTAAAATGTTTCAACACGTGCCAATCGTACGGTATTTCCATAAAAGTATATCTCGATTCGGAAGTTTTTGGATCTCATCGTAGCAGAGCTCATCTTATGAAATTATATTCAGCGCATTTTTCCCGAAGGATTTATCTACCCGTACCTTGTTTCTTGAAGACGTAATTGCCTTCCGTTGATTAATGATCGAACTCCTCGACGTTCCTTCTTACCCACTATCCCGAACTGAGTAAGGCCACTCATTATCAAACTCCGTTACAGTGTTAATACCCGAGCTCCACCTAACATGTTGGAGGGCCATTCATCACTCTGAACAATCCTTTATGACGCGAGGATATTAAATTTGTCGCCAAGAGTTAAATGCTCAACAAGAGGTTAAACATTACAAATGAGTAATAATGGAGTGAAGAGCTAGCTATTGATTCGTATTCATTTTGGCTTCCACGAAAAGATATCGTGAAAGTGATGGAAAGGACCCAGAAAAGGATACTCTATAGTTGGCCCATATCAATGCGTTGCCTTACCATGCAAGGGGTTTCAATCAATGCAGGCAATTCCTTTTATGAATTCAACAATATTGTCCTATGAAAATGGATTTCCCTCTTTTTCACTCCAATAAATTCAAATGAAGTAAAAATAGAATCAGTTTATTTCTACCATCCAATTTCTTCAAAAGTTGAAGTGCTTTGAGGGAAATCCAAGTTTTATTCTACTGGATATCAAAAAAGTCGGGATGAGTTTCAATTCTTAAGACTTCCATTTGTTCAGCTACAGATGAGTGGAATTTGAGCAATATATAGTGGTTCATCGCCCAATGGAAGAAAATTACTCAATAAAAGTAAGTATCAATGGATGCAGAGTTCAAAGGTCTTCAATTTCTTCAAACATAACAAGAAATTTTGAAGGCTTGCCAACTGACACCAAGCAAATGACAAGGTCAAGCCTAAGATGCCTAAAAACCCTGATGATACCACTGATTAGATTTTGCTTATATTTTTGGGGCCAAACAAAATAATCGACGCTTTTGGAGGTTGCCGCAATTTTTTCGTTAGAGGACGTTATGTTCCCATTTTTCAAATTTAATGACAAGTGTCAAGTCAATTGACACATTGTCATGTCACTATGAAATTTTGATGTGTACGATGTTTTTGCCGTGTTTATTCATTGATTTCGTTGCTTTTAAGCATTGAAAAGTTTTTACTGGTTTACCGCTGGTATTTGATTGGCCACCCATTATCCTTTATGTTACGATCTCTTCTCATTAGCCAATCAAATCAAAATGGAAAAACCCGACTGCACATTTTCACTTAATGCAAATTTAGCTTCAGACAAGTCTGACAAGATCGTGTGAGAGACATCTGTGGTATCGTACGAAAACCTCCAAAAGCTTAATTATACACCAAAAATTGAGCAATCTAGATTCCGACACTTCTATCCCAAACTTTCACAGGTAGTTATAAGTAAACACACCAAGATTTCTAGGCAGCTTAGTCTAAACAATTGCAGGAGACTTCTCTGTAACATTTCGAAAATTGAATATTTTAATGATACAAATGATTTTCAGAACGCTGAGTGCGTATAAAAAGGTAGAAATAACTCTTTTTCTCATGAAGATATCATGGCGAAACGAACATGTATATTACTATGCGATTACTATTTGAAGGTAATATGTGCGTTAACAATTTTCATAATGTTTGACTGGGGTTTCCTCGTCATCCAACTGTTCTATATGCGTGGGCGTTTTTCGAGCTACGGAAAAAAACGAGCAGAGCAGGGTGAGAGGGATATATGTATACAATAAATAGGACAATTATCAAAATGAAGTAGCCGAAAGGAAGGCATCACACCATAGTTCAACTCATTAATAGACCAGGCGGCATTGACAGATTTTTTGGACCGTTTTTTCACAGTGATATCTTGTCATTAGGAAACTATCGCCCAGTGACTATTCCAAGTGTTTTATGTAAAATTATTGAACGATTTATCTATAACAAAATGCTTCCATTTATTCAGAAATACCAAATCATTACCAAATCTCAACATGGTTTTTGTCCTGATAGATCAACGGAGAGTGCTACCGCTGCCTTCATGGAATATATTTATGATCGATTGGACGAAGGACTATATGTTGCGGCTCTCTTCTTTGATCTATCCAAAGCTTTCGATTCCATCGATGTCGAAATAGTCAGTGACAAATTATATGCTTTGGGTTTTCGCGGAATTTTCCTTAAATGGGTGATATCTTACATGAGCTTCCGAAAAATATTCGTTAAGGTGGAGGAAAGTGGCTCTGATAGCTATAACGTTGAACTTGGCGTTCCACAGGGCTCAATACTCGGACCCTTGATATTTTCGTTATTTGTCAATGTGTAACGGTTGCAATTTTCCAGCCATAAATAGTTGTTATGACGATCAGAGTCGCTGATTAAAAATAAGATACGGCCCTGTACTAGCCGTAGAAAAGTGCCACCTTCAATATTCTCTCATCAAAGCGTACCCGAATTATCTACACTCTAGTTCCCCCTAAACGGCAGTCCTATTGCTCCTACTTTACTCACCTTTTAACGAGAAAAAGAGACTCTTATTTACATATTTTCACAACTCATGCATCAGGATAATGAGTAATATGTGTCCTATATTTTCCTTCTAGATGATCGAATGCTGTTGTTTACCTCTAATAACCTCTTTAATCTCCTGTCAATTTCAATCAGCTGATTCGACAAACTGTAATCTGCGAATGAATTCCAGTGTTCCCAACATCGATTTTTACTAGAAAATCACGATCTATGCTCCTAACTCTCGCTTTCCGTCTCACTCGAAGTAATTACTTTCTCTTTCTTTTTGGTAATTATGGTTGAAGCATGTGCTTTTTGTTAATCGCTTAAATTGCGGATATTTTACCAAAAAAGAAATATTGGGTTGAAAATTGCTGTACTTGAATCATCGACGGATGATCCTGACATTTATTGGATTCAATTTTTCAACCATCTCATACACTCTTCGAGGCCACACTCCGACAAAGGTAGGGTTAGGTTCCTTTCTTGGTAAATTTGGCTGGTTCAATTCGAATGCTAATAACCCTCTGCTTGATATGGTATGTGTTTACAGGTCTCCTCCTCTTGGTTGCGTAATAAATTAATTGCTGCTTGCATGAGTAGTCATTAGATTCCACTTTGGAGGCTCGAGGGATAACTCCCTCTTTCATGACACCCTGGTGAATGTACCTATTTGTTCCACTCGCTAATAGTAGCCTATCGTGCATACAAATACCCCCTGCATCTGGCTGGAAAGGAAGTGACGAAGGAAGGGTAGAATATAGTTCTACAGGACATCAAGTAAGACCTGTCCAATTACTTAGATTTAGCGCTCTCCCAGCTGCATCTACCTGCTTTGGCGTGACGATCACCATATTCCTGCTTAGCTTATTCCCGTCTCTCGATTTATTTACCAAATCATAGGTTAACCTCTCGTAGAACTACTGAGTTAGACTGATAATATTATTATATGTGTATATATAGTTTATAAGTAGTGCTTGTAGATTCAGTTCAGCTCTTATGCCTGAGATGAGATCATAGCTTTGATAACAAATAATTGATTAATGCGAAATTATTACGACTTGACCAGTGGTGTGAACCTTAAAGTATATACTATAGGGTGAAAGTACTGTTTTGTTCATGAAGGCAGGTATTGCTAATTTGTCAGATCTCATAACCCCTTTTGGTACCTATACACCCCCCATTAAACAGAGTTACGAACGTCTGCATTCGTTAATTGAATCCACTCCCCTCGCCCTGAGTTAGATTGAGGTTCATCTCAAATTTGAATAGTTAGGTATACCTCTTTATCTATTACAGTCCTAATAAGACCGTAACAAAATGACGCCCAAAATAATTTTGCTGACCTAATGGTTCGTTCGTGTATATTTTTGGTGATCGTCACGTCGTATTATGTCATAATATACAGGGTGGACGTGTAGAAAAAAAAATATTCAGAATATTCTATTTCTCCTTTTCCAGATGTGTTTGAGTTTTGTATTTTATATTTCATTCACGAGATACATTTCTGATATTTGTACAGGGTGATACAAATACCCTCGTTTTTTTTTCTCATAGGGAGTTTCTTTTTTTGAAACATTCAACTGAATTTTGTGTTTCGTATATTGATAGAAGAATACACTTCTGATATTTATACGGGGAAATACAAATACCTTCGATTATTTTTTTCCACTGACAGTTTCTTTTTCGTTTACGAATATATTCGAGGTTGAACTTCATAACGGATGAATAAAATATTTTTTCCATTTGAATTTTGTGTTTCGTATATTGATAGGAGAATACACTTCTGATATTTATACAGGGAAATACAAATACCTTCGATTATTTCTTTTCACTGACAGTTTCTTTTTCGTTTACGAATATATTCGAGGTTGAACTTCATAACGGATGAATGAAATATTTTTTCGATTCGAATTTTGTGTTTCGTATATTGATAGAAGAATACACTTCTGATATTTATACAGGGTAATACAAATACCTTCGATTATTTATTTTTCACTGACAGTTCCTTCTTCATTTACGAATATATTCGAGGTTGCACTTCATAACGGGTTGATGAAATATTTTTCTGATTTGATTTTTGTGTCTTGTATATTTATTGAAGAATACATTTCTGGTATTTGAACAGGGTGATACAAGTACCTCCCATTATTTTTCATTTGGGGTTACTTATGCGTGTACGAGAATATTGAAGGAGTCACCCTATTGACTTGACTTGATGGTAGTTTTTTTCTTTCCCTGGAAAGGGGGGGAGGGTTATATTGGTTGAAATTATAATCATAACAATAATTTATTATGAATGAAATGGAGGTGAACCGTTTACTAGGGGATGAGATAATCCATGAGCTTCTTGTGAGGCGGTTACCTTTGCTCAATACAGTGGCAGAAAACAGGGCAACTCTGAGAGGGGCTCTACGCTGCGAAAGAAATGGCGTGAGCTCGGAATTTTCGTGTGATTTTTTAAGACCGAATATTGAATACGAAATTTGTAATAGGAAGTTGGAGGATCTGAGTCACGACATTGATAACTTCAACCAGGCTAATGCTAGAAATGACTTTAGAAGGATATCGTCTCGCTTATTCCATATTAACATGCGACTGCGCAGGATTCCAGTTGGGGATCAGCGACAAGAAGAAATGAGAAAAATTCTGATTGGCCGATGTATGCAGCTTATAGACGCAGTTGATTCTCGGGACAAGAGCGTAGGGAGTGGAAATCGAAACCTAAACGAATCCACCAATGTTCTGGATGAGGAAAATGTGGTGGAAGGAAGTTTGTTGGATGAACCAATTGCTCTAATTCCACATAATAGCCATTCATCCCACACCATACCACCTGTAGGGATCACTGTTACAGCTACCCAAAACGAAGCTATGTCAAGCAGGAACGAAATACCGGTACCAGTATCAAATAATTTGATTGAGTTCGAGGTTCCCACTGACGCAACACTACCTGGAAGGCAGGAATTGCTAAGCCCTCGGGGGCGAAGCGAGTTAGAAAGACCAAACGTTCGATTTCTGGATGACGATGCCCGAAGCTACATGGCCTCCTATGGATCGGTACTCACAACACCCGATGAGTTAGGTCAAAAACTACAGAGTACCTACATATCCCCCCATTATGAACCGTTTTCACCAAGAGATAATTCTCAACGTTATTTCGATATTTCACGCTGGAAACTTTATTTTGATGGCGAATCTAGCGTAACAAATTTCCTGGAACGCTTAGAAGAGCTACGAGTTTCCCGGAACGTCTCGCAGGAGCAACTTCTCCGATCAGCCCCTGAATTATTCACGAAGGAGGCACTTATCTGGTTCCGGACACAATCATTTCAAACCTGGGAACAGTTGACTTCTAAACTTAAAGAAGACTTCCAACCGTACAACTATCAATATGATTTATGGGAAGAAATTCGCAATAGAACCCACGGTGCTAAAGAGAAGGTTATCACCTTCATATCTTCGATGGAAAATCTCTTCAATAAATTGGGGAAAGAAAAACCTGGAGAAAAGGCTAGAGTTGAGATGATCCGACGTAATTTACTTCCTTATATCCAATCTCAGTTGGTGCTGCAGGAAATAAGTACGATTTCTGATCTCACTAGATTGAGTAAGGTTGTGGAAGAGAACCAGTTCAGGACCCAGCTCTTTCGACCACCACCTACCAATTATCGACAGCTCCTGGAACCCGAACTGGCCTATCGTAAACCCCCAGGAACTCAGGCTTATTCAGCATCGTCTATCATGGTAAGCGCTCCTCCCAACGCCGAAGCGGTACCTTTCACTGCAACCTTGGCTCAGAGCTTCAATAATAAGACGCCTGCCGCTACAGTATGCTTCAACTGTAATGAAGTGGGACATCGATTCATGAAGTGTAAACAACCTCGATCGTTGTTTTGTTACAAATGTGGACATCCACAGGTTACCGTAAATACGTGCCCAAACTGTACAAAAAATGTGAAGGGAGGACGACAATAGACCGGTTGCAGCCCTCCCAATCCACTGACACGGTTATACCTACTAAAGCCGTACTCGATTTTGTATTCTCGCACAAACAGGGTGATTCCAGACCCTATTTGAATGTGAAAATATATGGTCGAGATTTTTTTGCTCTTCTAGATTCTGGCTGCTCTGTTTCGGTTTTAGGGCAATACGGGTGGGAAGTATTGGAAGGTTTGTGTAAAATGGATCCTCCTAAAATAAAAAATTGTACCGTTGCAAATGGAATGAATTGTCTGGTTGTAGGCCAACTCTTCATCCCAATTCAACTCTTGGATAGGACGGCCATACTAGAAGTGTTGGTTGTTCCCTCACTCCCACATCACCTTATCTTAGGTGTCGATTTCTGGAAGAAAATGAAGATCATCCCTGATCTATTTTCGGGACTGTGGTCCTTTAGAAAAGACACTGAGGCCGAAATGCCTAAGATATCTATCCTACAAGCTTTAGATAATTTGACGCAAGATGAAAGCCGAGAACTACAGGAGTTGATAGAGTCGACTTTTCGTTTGATGGGAAGTAAGCTAGGTTGCACCACTATGGTTCAACATGAAATTCGAACCAATTCCCCTCCCATCAAACAAAGGCACTACCCCCTGAGTCCGGCTCTCCAGCGACAAGTCAATGCGGAGTTGGAAGAAATGTTGGCGAATGACATAATCCAACCATCTACTTCTCCTTGGGCCTCCCCGATAGTGATGATCCAGAAACCCGATGGAAAGTACAGGTTCTGTGTTAATTATAAAAAATTAAACGAAGTTAGTTTACCGGATGCGTACCCCCTACCGTTCGTAAACAGTACCTTGGAGAAATTACGAGATGCTCGATATCTCACGACCTTAGATATCAAATCGGCCTACTGGCAAATTCCCGTAGCAGAGAGCTCTCGTCCATATACTGCTTTCGTTGTCCCTACTAGGGGTCTTTACGAATTTAAGCGCATGCCGTTTGGGCTGCACAACGCCCCTGCCACTTGGCAGCGATTCATCGACCGAGTGATCGGTTCCGATCTGGAAAACTATGTGTTCGTATATTTAGACGACATAATTATATGCACACCTACTTTCCAAAAGCATATTGAAGTACTTCGGGAAGTCCTTTCCCGTATCATTAGGGCAGGGCTCACTTTAAATAAAGAGAAATGCAACTTCTGCAAATCTGAGCTAAAATACCTTGGCTATGTCGTAAATTCTTCTGGACTCATGGTAGACCCCGAGAAGGTAGAGGCCATCCTGAAAATTCCACCTGCAAGGAGTGTGTCTGAGGTGCGACGAATTGTGGGGCTCGCCTCTTGGTATAGGCGATTTGTTCCAAACTTTTCAACCATTCTGTCACCTCTCACCTCTCTTCTGCGTAAGAATCAACCCTTTCGTTGGACCGATGAATGTTCGCAGGCTTTGGAAACTATTAAGGTTCACCTCACTTCCGCCCCCATTTTAGCATGCCCTGACTTTGATCGCCCATTTACCATCCAAACAGATGCTTCGGACTATGGGATCGCCGCAGTACTTTCTCAAGACCACGAGGAGGGAGAAAAGGTCATCTGCTACCTTAGTCGATCGTTAACGAAGAATGAAAGAAAATTTACTGTGACTGAGAAAGAGTGCCTGGCAGTGTTATTTGCCATCGAGAAGCTAAGGCCTTATATCGAAGGATCCCGGTTTACCGTTATCACAGATCACTACAGTCTGAAGTGGTTATTTTCTATAAAAGATCCGGTGGGTCGCATCGCCAGGTGGGCACTGCGTTTACAACAATATAATTTCGAAATTGTTCATCGAAAAGGAAAAGAACATGTTGTTCCGGACACCCTTTCTCGTGCTGTCCCAATGGTTTCATTGATAATTCCGTCATCGAGTTCACCGGTCATAGACAATTGGTATTTGGAAATGATAGGAAAAGTGGAGAGGCATCCTGAGAAATATCCCCTATGGACAATAATAGAAAATAGATTATTGAAAAGGTCCAAGTTGAAATATCCTTCTTTGCCGGAGAGCAATGAATGGCTGATTGTTGTGCCGAAAGCATCACGGGACGAGGTAATCCGAAGCCTCCATGATCCACCTACTTGTGGACACCTAGGTCTATACAAGACTCGAGGGCGCATATGTGCTCGATACTACTGGCCAAAAATGAATGTCGACATCGCCAACTTTATCCGACGGTGCCAAACTTGTCTTCAGACGAAGCCGGATCAAAAGCGCCCAGCCGGCCATATGTTGAGTCTTTCCTCTACGACGCGACGACCCTGGCAAGTACTTAGTATAGATTTGATCGGACCACTACCCCGAACCTCCTCGGGTTATTCCTATATCATGTCAGTGTGTGATACATTCAGTAAATTCACCCTACTCTTTCCTTTGCGGGGCATTACGGCGATAATTGTTACCCGCATATTAGAAGATCAGGTACTATTAGTGTTTGGTGCTCCGGATAAAATCATCGTCGATAACGGTGTCCAGTTCCGAAGTACTCTTTTCCAAAATAAGGCTAAGGAATATGGAATTCAACTTGTTTTCACAGCAAATTACCACCCCCAATCGAATCCAGTCGAACGTGTCCACCGAGTGGTAAAAACCATGTTGTCGGCTTATGTCGCCGAAAAACATTCAACATGGGACAAATATCTAGCGAAAGTAGCATGGGCTATCCGATCTGCCAGACATGAGGTTACAGGTCACACTCCGAATTTCATACTCTTTGGAAGAGAGGTGCCGATAGAGGGGAATATCAACCAAGTTTTGAATTCGGGTACTCCCGTCGATCCCTACGTCCGTTCGGAGAATCTAAGCAAAGTGTACCAAGAAGTTTCCAAACGCCTCACCAAGGCATATGAAAAAGGGAGCAAAACATATAACCTTAGAAGAAGGGATGATAAATTTCAGTTGGGACAAAAGGTTTGGAAACGAAACTATATCATATCCGATGCTTCTAAACGGTTCACAGCCAAATTGGCTCCGAAATTTGTGGGACCCCTAACAATAACCTCAATCGTTTCTCCTTGGTCTTATGAACTAGCCGATGGCCAAGGCAAATCATATGGTGTTTGGCACGCCAAAGATTTGAAAGCTCACCCACCCGACGAGTAAATACACACCTTCGTTTGTTTTTTTTTGTGAAAAAAAAAACTTCTGGAAAGGGGGGTGTTGTAACGGTTGCAATTTTCCAGCCATAAATAGTTGTTATGACGATCAGAGTCGCTGATTAAAAATAAGATACGGCCCTGTACTAGCCGTAGAAAAGTGCCACCTTCAATATTCTCTCATCAAAGCGTACCCGAATTATCTACACTCTAGTTCCCCCTAAACGGCAGTCCTATTGCTCCTACTTTACTCACCTTTTAACGAGAAAAAGAGACTCTTATTTACATATTTTCACAACTCATGCATCAGGATAATGAGTAATATGTGTCCTATATTTTCCTTCTAGATGATCGAATGCTGTTGTTTACCTCTAATAACCTCTTTAATCTCCTGTCAATTTCAATCAGCTGATTCGACAAACTGTAATCTGCGAATGAATTCCAGTGTTCCCAACATCGATTTTTACTAGAAAATCACGATCTATGCTCCTAACTCTCGCTTTCCGTCTCACTCGAGGTAATTACTTTCTCTTTCTTTTTGGTAATTATGGTTGAAGCATGTGCTTTCTGTTAATCGCTTAAATTGCGGATATTTTACCAAAAAAGAAATATTGGGTTGAAAATTGCTGTACTTGAATCATCGACGGATGATCCTGACATTTATTGGATTCAATTTTTCAACCATCTCATACACTCTTCGAGGCCACACTCCGACAAAGGTAGGGTTAGGTTCCTTTCTTGGTAAATTTGGCTGGTTCAATTCGAATGCTAATAACCCTCTGCTTGATATGGTATGTGTTTACAGGTCTCCTCCTCTTGGTTGCGTAATAAATTAATTGCTGCTTGCATGAGTAGTCATTAGATTCCACTTTGGAGGCTCGAGGGATAACTCCCTCTTTCATGACACCCTGGTGAATGTACCTATTTGTTCCACTCGCTAATAGTAGCCTATCGTGCATACAAATACCCCCTGCATCTGGCTGGAAAGGAAGTGACGAAGGAAGGGTAGAATATAGTTCTACAGGACATCAAGTAAGACCTGTCCAATTACTTAGATTTAGCGCTCTCCCAGCTGCATCTACCTGCTTTGGCGTGACGATCACCATATTCCTGCTTAGCTTAGAATTCCCCGTCTCTCGATTTATTTACCAAATCATAGGTTAACCTCTCGTAGAACTACTGAGTTAGACTGATAATATTATTATATGTGTATATATAGTTTATAAGTAGTGCTTGTAGATTCAGTTCAGCTCTTATGCCTGAGATGAGATCATAGCTTTGATAACAAATAATTGATTAATGCGAAATTATTACGACTTGACCAGTGGTGTGAACCTTAAAGTATATACTATAGGGTGAAAGTACTGTTTTGTTCATGAAGGCAGGTATTGCTAATTTGTCAGATCTCATAACCCCTTTTGGTACCTATACACCCCCCATTAAACAGAGTTACGAACGTCTGCATTCGTTAATTGAATCCACTCCCCTCGCCCTGAGTTAGATTGAGGTTCATCTCAAATTTGAATAGTTAGGTATACCTCTTTATCTATTACAGTCCTAATAAGACCGTAACAAATGATCTGCCATTGCACGTTCAAGCTTCAAGTATGGTGTTATATGCTCATGATACATCAATTGCGGAAAAGGCAGAAACTCCCAAAGAACTCCAGATCAAGCTCAATATACTCTCAGATCATTTCATAACTTGGTGCAACTGTAATAAACTTATAGTGAATGCCAAAAAAACGGTTTTGGTCCAGTTTTTTGAAAGGAAGGCAGTTAATTTCAGTACTAATGTCATTGTTAATAATGTTTCTATAGGTACCTCAGAGTTCACAAAATTTTTGGGAATAATTGTTGATCGCGATTTAAATTGGAAACAACACATCGGTCAGCTCTGCAAAAAACTCAATAGCAATTTCTATGCACTATTACAACTCAAGCCCATTCTCGATACTGAAACTTTGATGAGTATTCATTATGCGTTGATAAACTCCATTTTATCATATAATATAATTTTATGGGGAGATAGCTGTGATATAAATCGTGTGTTCATTGCACAAAGAAGAATCATGAGATTAATATTTGATTTGAAACGAGATGAGTCTTGCAGTCCTATTTTTAGATCAAATAAAATTCTAACAGTGCCATGTCTGTATATATATTCATGTCTCATATATATAAAAAAAAGGCAAGAGGATTTCGATACAAACTCTGGCTGCCACAGATACCCCACCAGAAATGGCGATCTTCTGAGAATCAAAAAGCACCGTACAAAGTTGTATGAAAAATCGCCTTCGTTTGCAGGATCACGATTTCTCAATTGTTTGCCTCCTGAAATGCGCTCAATTGTGAATTTAAATTTGTTCAAGAGAGAACTCAAGGCATTTTTGATTGAGAATTGCTTTTATTCCATAAAAGATTTCATTAGCAAAAAATAACCAATGTTATTTAAATTTTATTTCTGTGATTCTTAGAAGTAACTTTTAACTATCGTTTTTAATTTGTGACGTTTCCTATATCATCTGTAAT